>CAUYLG010040695.1:0-85417 GCA_963573385.1 Cacajao melanocephalus
AGGTTCAAGCAATTCTCCTGCCTCAGCCTCCCAAGTAGCTGGGATTACAGGCATTCACAACCATGCCTGGGTAATTTTGTATTTTTAGTAGAGATGGGATTTCTCCATGTTGGTCAGGCTGGTCTTGAACTCCCGACCTCAGGTGATCCACCTGCCTCGGCCTCCCAAAGTGCTGGGATTACAGGGGTGAGCCACCACGCCCGGCCTCACCTCTGCCCACTTCTTCCTTGTCCAGCATCACCACACTCACCCAGTCCACTGTCTTCTCTAGCCTGGAGCCCTTACTTCCTCTTTCACCCTGTGTCCCAATGCATTTGCCTTAAGTAGGCAGAAGAAGCTGTCTAGACACAAGGTGATTGTCATTCCTTGTTCCAGATCTTTCTCTAGCTTTCCAGGGCAAATCAGATAAAATCTAAATGCCTCACCTTGATCTCCAAGTTCCAAGCTAAGATATGTGCTCATGTCCAGCTCTATCTCAAGCCTGGTGTTCCCGCCCTCTGTACATGCCAGGATTTTGGCATCTTCACACATACCAAGCTTGTTCCAACCTCAGGGCCTTTGCATATGCTGTTTCTTCTGCTTGGAACACCTCCTCTTCATTGGAGAGGCAGGGGCACTTCTTCTCAATCTTCAAGTTTTTTAGGTTTTTGTTGTTGGTTTTTTCCTGAGACAAGGTCTCACTCTGTCACCCAGGCTGGAGTGCAGTGGCGTGATCACGGCTCACTGCAGCCTTGATCTCCTGGGCTCAAGTGATCCTCCCACCTTAGCCTCCTGAGTAGCTGGGATTCTGGGTGCACACCACCATGCCCAGCTATTTTTTTTTTTTTTTGAGACAGAGTCTCACTCTGTCACCAGGCGCCAGGCTGGAGTGCAGTGGCGCAACCTCGGTTCACTACAACCTCTGCTTCCCAGGTTCAAGCAATTCTCCTGCCTCAGCCTCCCAAGTAGCTGGGACTACAGGCATGTACCACCACGCCCAGCTAATTTTTTTGTATTTTTAGTAGAGATGGTGTTTTACCATGTTGGCCAGGATGGTCTCGATCTCTTGACCTCGTAATCAGCCCGCCTCGGCCTCCCAAGCTAATTTTTTTTTAAGTAGAGACAGGAGTCTTGCTATCTTGCCAGGCTGGTCTCGAACTCCTGAGCTCAAGTGATCCTCCCACCTCAGTCCCCAAAAGTGTTGGGATTACAGGCCTGAGCCACTGCATCTGGCCATCATATGGCATTTCTCTGTAGCCTTTATCCTGGCCAATGATTATAGCTTTTCTTCATTTGCCTGCTTTTATGCTGTCTAGTTCCTCCTCTGGAATATGAAGGCAGGGATCATGGATGTTTATTTGCCAAAGTATTACCCAGCACCTAACACGTGAATTACTCATAGTAGAATAAATGAGGAAGCAGCCATGTGAGCAGAGGTTGGTTCTGGAGCTGGATCCAGGTGACCGGCATTATCAGGAATCTTTATCTGTCCACCTCTCAGGTCTGCTTTCTTCTGTGCAATCTTCATTCTCAGGCAGGTTCTTTTCAGGGCAGATTTTTGTTCTATCCCTTTATCAACACCAGTGGAAAGAAAGGCTCTCCTTCAGACTTTCTTTCGCCAACGTCAAGTCACCCTTTATTTGTTTGACAAGTCTTTATTGAGCACTTACTATGTTTCAGGCACCGTTGTAAGAACTGAGGCATCATGAGTAAACAAAATGGACTGAGTCCTTGCCATCTTAAAGCTTACGTTCTAGTGGGCAGACAACAGTCAGACCCTAATAAGGGCTCTGAAACAATTATTTCATGTTTTGGAATGGAATGGAAGAGTCTTGGAAGGGGTGGGGTACAACTCGGTGTGTGTTCCCTCTGATTGCCCTGCCTAGAGGCACTTGTTTCTCCTCAACCAATCCCATGGCCATGAGAGTAAAAGCCGAATTGTTCCCCCAAGGAAAATGGGGTACTGAATCAGAAACGGGGGATAGAGCTGGTCAGGAAAACCCAGGAGCTGTCTCTAGTGGACTGCGGTGGGAACAGGCTCAGAGACTCAGGACACAAGATTTCACTCCTAGAGCAAGTATCTGCGGTGTGTAGGACTCAGTGCCAGGCATGATGTAAGAGACTCTGGGCACTGGAGAGGGCAGTGGTCATTTCTGGCCTCCTGGCTTAGGGCAATGGTTCTCACTGCTGGGGTGGGACACTGGTGTGTCAGAATCAATCAAGAGATGCCAGAGCACACAAGTCTAGGCTGGGCTTGGTAGCTCATGCCTGTAATCCCAGCACTTTGGGAGGAGGCTGAGGCAGGTGGATCACGAGGTCAGGAATTCAAGACCAGCCTGGCCAAAATGGTGAAACCCTGTCTCTACTAAAAATACAAAAAATTAGCTGTGCACGGTGGCAGGCGCCTGCAATCCCAGCTACTTGGGAGGCGGAAGCAGAGAATTACTTGAACCCAGAAGGTGGAGGTTGCATTGAGCTGAGATTGCATCATTGCATTCCAGCCTGGATGACAGAGCAAGACTCTGGACTCTGTCTCAAAAAAAACAAAAACAAAAAAAAAACAAATGCCGGAGCACACAAGTCTTGATACTTGCTTGATACACAAATACTTGATTCTAGAGAAATCAGAGCAGATTCTAGGAGATCCTTGAAAGGAATGTCACTCTCAGTCACTGACAGACTTTTCTGAGCAGGAATAAAGGATATGAACTCACCGTAGGTAGATACACGGGGGTCTGTACCTACCTTCTGTCCCATTTCAGCCATGATGTCCCTGCTGCCATGCAGCTATCAATCACTGGTGGGAGTTGGCAGCCCAGTGGCTACATGCTACTGAACTGCTTTACTTCTCTGCAAAATGTTTTTCTGACCTTGAAATCTAGGGGCACCCTTGAGAATGCTTAGCCTCATCTGTCTTTGCAGGTCTTTGAAGAATAAAAGTTGAGAATTGCAATTTAATAGCACTGAGGCAATATTTACTCCAGAAAGGGCAACTTCCAAAACCAGTTGTGTTTGGGGAGGAGGCTAAACTTTGGGTTGGGCTTGTTTTCAGCAAGATTGAGGGGTTTCCTGATGCCCACCTGTTACTGGTAGGCCATTTGAGGCTGAGATTGGAGAGCAAGGAATCAGAAGTTGTTGACTTTTCCTCAAGATGACCACCACAAGAGTGACATCTGGTTTTTGTTGTTGTTTGGGGTTTTTTGCGACAGGGTCTCTCTCTCACACCCAGTCCAGAGTATAATGGCACGATCATAGCTCACTGCAGCCTTGAACTTCTGGGCTCAAGCTACACTTCCACATATGCCTCCTGAGTAGCTGGGATTTCAGGCATGCACCACCATGCCTAGCTGATTTTTATGTTTTAACATTGTAGAAATGGGGCCTTGTTTTGTTGCCCAGGCTTGTCTCCAGCTCCTGGACTCAAGAGATCTTCCTGCCCCATCTTCCCAAAGAACTGGGATTACTGGCATAAGTCACTGTGCCCAGCCTGGTTTTTACCTCAAATGCCATCTCAAAGGGTTCAGTAATGATAGCCTAAACCACAGTGTTGACAGCAGATCCAGGCTCAGCAGGAGAGTGTACTGTGATCTACTAGTAATGTCTGCCAGGGACATGAGAAGGACAGGTTGTACACACATGCCAGATACTTGCCACACCTGACCAAATGGTTAACACTGTGAAAAATGCCCAGCTAGGAATAGATGGAACGCAATAACAGAGTGATCGTCCTGAGGCCACATGTCACAATGAAAATAGTGTGAGGTCAGTCCATTCCCAGCTCTACCACTTGTGTAACTGGGCAGTCTTGGGCAAGTCAAATACCTCTCAGCCTCAGTTTTCTCATTGTATTAAAAAACTCATGGGTTTTTAAAAGGATTAAATTAGATCATAATTGTAATAGGAACTCAGTAAGCCTTGCTTCCCTCCTTCCCGCCCTCTCCTAAATCCACCCAACCTGAGGAGGTGAGAAGTCAGGAAGGAAAGGGAGAAGACCCTGGAGTAACTGGAATAAGGGAAGGGCAAAGGGGCTGACCTGGAAATGAATGGAAATTGGAACAATTAGAAAGCAGCGGGGGCCGGGCACAGTGGCTCATGCCTGTAATCCCAGCACTTTGGGAGGCCGAGGCAAGGGTGTCACCTGAGGTCAAGAGTTTTAGACCAGCCTGGCCAACATGGTGACACCCTGTCTTTACTAAAAATACAAAAATTAGCTGGAACTGGTGGCGGGTGCCTGTAGTCCCAGCTACTTGGGAGGCTAAGGCAGGAGAACTGCTTGAACCTGGGAGGCAGAAGTTGCAGTGAGCTGAGATCACACCAGTGCCCTCCAGCCTGGGCACAGAGTGAAAAGAAAGCAACAGGGAGTTTAAAAAGCCAACCCCAAAGCTTCTAGAACTGGAGATACAAGCTCGTCTGGCTGGCACAGAGCCCCCTGGAGAGACTCTTGGTGTGGTAGTTAAGAGAGTGTGCATTAGAGTCAGACTACAAATGGTTTAAGCCCAGCTCCACCACCTACTGGCTGTGTGATGTCACCTTTTCATGCCTTAGTTTCCTCATTGTAAAATTGCAGTGGAAAGAGTACCTTCCCCAGAGCGTTGATGCATTAAGTAAATGAGCTCTATGGAGAGGCCCAGCATAGCTCCTAGCACATAGTAGGTGCTTTTATAAGGTAATGACAATGATGTTGATGATCTAGTGAGCATCTCTACCTCTGTGACCTGGAAGTGCACCATAAGGCCCCTTTCTGTCTGTCCCATTATCACCACAGGATAATGGGGGACATTGAAGACATCACCATAGGGAAGAACTCCCCCGGCTCCTTCCAGGAAATGTGCCTCTTTCGTGGCCAGGGGTTGGAGGGTGTCCGAGCCTGTGCCACGCGGAGGTTTCTCAGTCTCATCCGGGCAGATGGCATCCCTGGGGTCCGTCATTCATTATCACAACAGCGGAACCTTGCCACTTTCCACTCTAATGCCCCTGTAATCAGCCAAGAAACCTTGCAATTTGATATTTGGAAACAATTAGCCCAGTTCACGGCCTCTGCAGTATCTATTAATGCGGACGTGGCCATAAATTACAGGGAAGCAGGAACTGGCACAAGAGGATGAGGTCACAGCAGCCACAAACCTTTGGCTCAGAGGAGGTTCCCTGGGAAGGGGAATGATCACGGCGGGGTGGTGGGAGGGGGGTCCCTGTTCCCTTCAGTCACACAGGTGGGGCCACTCTCCCAGGAGTCGCCAGAGACCCATAGCCAGAAGCTTGTGGCCAGGGCCTCTGAGCTCAGGAACAAAAGTATGTGGCCCCAAGAAACCTGGAGTGTCCAAAGCTCAGGCTGGCCAACTCAGCCATCCCGCTGCCTCCATGCAGACCTGCCCCCATGCTCTCCTTCAACTAAGAGGAAGACACTGCAAACCCCCAATCTCTGAGTCTCTCCAGAACAGTCTCAGCTCTGCGTGAGCTTTGCTGCAAAACAACACTGGCACCCCAAACAGCCCTACCACAGGCAGAGGGTGCTCCCTGGAGAGCATAAAGGACTTCTTGGGGCTCATTTCTCGGAAGCCTCAGGCTTCACCTGTCCAGAAGCAGATGCCAAGAAGTCAGGCTGACTTTGCTTTGGGCCCCCTGCTAGGCCATGTGCTGGCTGTGTGACCGTCATATGCAAGACTCTTAACACCTTCAAGCTTCAGTGTCACCTCTGTAAAATGGGATTAAAAAAAAAGTAGACAAATGGACTGGGTGCAGTGGCTCATGCCTGTAATCCCAGTACTTTAGAAAGTTGAGGCAGGAGGATCACCTGAGGTTAGGATTTCAAGACCAACCCAGCCAACATGATGAAAACCCATCTCTACTAAAAACACAAAAATTAGCTGGGCACAGTGGTGGGCACCTTAAATCCCAGCTACTTGGGAGGCTGAGGCAGGAGAATCACTTGAGCCTGGGAGGCAGAGGTTGCAGCGAGCCGAGATTGTGCCACTGCACTCCAGCCTGGGCAGCAGAGTGAGACTCTGTCTCAGAAAAACAACAACAACAACAAAAAACAAAACAAATAGACAAATGGGCTTAACTCAGTGCCTAGCACAGAGACAGCATGTGGTCAGTGGGGTTTGCTGCTGGCAGTTGCTAGAACAATAGTTTTTTTTTTGTTTTTTGTTTTTTTTTTTTGGAGATGGAGTCTTGCTCTGTCGCCAGGCTGGAGTGCAGTGGCGCGATCTTGGCTCACCGTAACCTCCGCCTCCTAGGTTCAAGCGATTCTTCCACCTCAGCCTCCCAAGTAGCTGGGACCACAGGCGCGTGTCACCATGCCTGGCTAATTTTTGTATTTTTAGTAGAGACAGGGTTTCACCATGTTGGCCAGGATGGTCTCGATTTCTTGACCTCGTGATCCGCCTGCCTCGGCCTCCCAAAGTGCTAGGGTTACAGGCATTAGAGCAATAGTTAACAGAAAAATAGCAAAAATCATAGAGGGTTTCAGGGCTTACAGAATACCATCTACTCTCTCAAAGGTGGAAAAAGGAAGCAGATCTCTTGCTTCATTTCCAAGCTCGCCCACGTGGGTCTTGGCAAGCCCCAGGTTCATGCTCGCTGGCTGCAGGCCTGAGACATCAGCTCCGTGCCATGTGGCCACTCCCTAGGGCACCTCACAACCTGGCCTCTTGTTTTTCCAGGGCTCTTAGGAGAGCAATGGCAAGAGGAAAGGATGGCAGCCACTGCCTTTTTGTCACCTGAACTCAGAAGTGCCAGCCCCTCGCTTTTGCTGTATCTCTTCATTAGAAGCAAGTCCCAAGGTCCCACCCACACCCAACGGGAAAGGAGTCACAAGGAGTCTGGCTGTGAATACCTGGAGGCAAGAATGAGCTCTGGGGCATCTTGAAGGCTGCCTACCCCTGAGGGACAGTTAATGTCCATAGCAAGTGCCAGGCCCTGGGTAAATGCTTTTCCAAATCACTGGAAGGGCCGGGCGCAGTGGCTCACACCTGTTATCCCAGCACTTTAGGAGGTCAAGGCGGGCAGATCACGTGAGGTCTGGAGTTTGAGACCAGCCTGGCCAATATAGTGAAACCCCATCTCTACCCAAAATACAAAAATTATCTGGGCACATTGGCAGGAGCCTGCAGTCCCAGCTACCCAGGAGGCTGAGGCAAGAGGATCGCTTGAACCCAGAAGGTGGAGGTTGCAGTGAGCTGAGATCGTGCCACTGCACTCCAACCTGGGTGAGGGCAACAGAGCAAGACTCGTCTCAGAAAAAAAAAAAAAAGTTTGGAAGAAAGGTTTTCAAATATTCCCATTGCATGCCTTGCCCTGTTTAATCCTCTCTATGACCCCATGGGGTGAATAGTACCTCTGTCTGGATT
The DNA here is from genome assembly GCA_963573385.1 of Cacajao melanocephalus. Lineage (NCBI taxonomy): Eukaryota > Metazoa > Chordata > Mammalia > Primates > Pitheciidae > Cacajao > Cacajao melanocephalus. The sequence continues at coordinate 7,329 of CAUYLG010040695.1, forward strand.
GGGAAGAGCAGAACCCATGATTATCCAACAGAGAAAAAGTGAATTCTCTCCTTAAAAATATGCGGAGTGGGGAAGCTGGCCAAAAAGCAAAATGGATACTAAGAGACAAAAAGAAAAGGAAAAGTCTGTCAAATACCATGACTATCCCTATTTTGTAGGTGAGAAAGTTGAGGCTCAGAGAAGTTAGGTAATTGCCTAGAAATTGGGAGGCGCTGCTGGAATTCAAACCTGGTTTCAGCGTTAGCACCTCACTCCACAAAGTCAGGCTGTGGTCCTTGGGACAACTGCCATGGACTGTGTAGGCCACCCTGAACTTGGAAAGTTGAATCTGTGATTAATGGGGTCAGGAAGCCAGCATCCTGGCTGAACAGGGGAACCTTGCAAATGAACCGTAATTCAGTAATGTGGTTTCCTTGCCTGGGGCAGACTGAGCGTTCTGGGCTAGGAGAGCAAACTCCTTGGCCTGTCTGGCTTGGTCTTATTGGAGACTTGAAAGCCTCTTCATAATTGCAGCCAGAACTTTCCATTTGGGTTAAAAATCAGAATAGAGCTAATCCCACTGGGAGCCTTGAACCCCCAAAGGTAGCAAAGCTAAGTAGGGTAACCCAGGAGTCAATAAAAGAGACCCTCCCCATCCTAACCCCAACAAGCCCAGACTAGGGCAGTCTTCCACATGTGGGTAGAGATTGTACCCAGAAGGGATGGGGACTTATACCCCAGCCAGGCCTGGGTCCCCATCCTACCCCTGCGGCTATCCGATTGTAGGACACTGATCAAGCCACAAAACCCTCCCAAGCCCCAGTCTCCTGACCTGTAAAATAAAAGCGATGATTATCCAGACTCACAGGACCACTGTGAGGATGAGGAAATGTTGAGTTTGCAAAGCACTCAACACATAGTAGGTGCTTTGTAAACAGTCACTCTTCTCCGTGTATGGACATGCCAGGCGGAGACCTCCACCGCCCGCCTTCAGGCTTATGTTCCTCATGCTGGGCTGAGACTTGGCCCACAGTCACGTTCAGTTAATCAGGAGATAATCAAGGAAGAATGCAACTTCTGAACTGAGTGAAGGCTTGGAGGATGCAAATTCCAGAATTTAAGCCATTCTTAGATGTTGAGTCCATGTGAAGTGGGTCATGGTCCTATTTTTAAAGAAAGCTTTGGCCAATGAGTCCACGATGTTTACTTCCTCTTTACCTGACAATAAGCATCTATTTTAACCACTGCAAAAACCACGTGCCCCCAACACCTGAGAGGTAGCCTAGTGTGGGACTGGTTATGAGCAGCTCTTGTCTGTCACTGGAGAGGGTTCCCTAATCCCCTACAAGGACATAGATGAATCTGGGGTGCCTACCATATGCCCTGCCCTGTACTATTCAGCCTGATCTATGGTGAGTCTCAACTTCCTAGAAAACCCTGAAATAATATGCTCTATGACCTTGGGAGAAAGACTCCACCTCTCTGAGCTTCAGAAAATGGGGTTTATGTGGACATCTTTCAGAGCTACCACAGGACTTGGAGGAGACATGCATCAGAGCACCTGGTCCTGATTTAGATCCTCCGCGAATGGTAGTTCTCATTATTCTAGGATGATTCTGTAACTCATAAAGATTCTCTCAGGTCCCAAAAAGTGTAGCTGGTTGTATTTCTGTGGAAGCGGATCAGAGGGGAGAGGAGCACTTGCTGGGGCCTCACAGGACAGGGAGGAGAACAGGTATTCTGAATTCACAGGGTAGACTGAGGACAGGTGAGGATGACCTGCCCCTTGCCACACCACATGTCCTCCTGAATGCATCGCGCCTCCACTCACAGCAATCTTGGTGTTTTCCCTTCTGCTTGGCATGGGGGGCAAAGAAACCCTCCATTGTAGCCCAATCCCCACCAGTTTCCTAAGGAGAGACACAGAGGCAAGAGCAGGCATATGACAGAGAGACGGATGCTCCAACAGCTGTGGTCACCAATGGTCTCCACGCCATCAGAGCCCCTGGCACCCGAAAGGTGGAGGTTGTGTGCAGGCATGTGCCTATGTGCACACAAGAACAAGCATGTATCAGTTGCATGTGAGACACTCTATTCTCCAAAGTCCAGTCTTCCTAGACCAGCAGTGAATCCAGCACACAGGGTTGCAAGAAGAACCTCCTCATCTGCCGGGGGGGGGGGGCTGCCTGCTGCATCTGGGGGCTGCTGGCTGCAGATGGCCAGATATTAAATTCTGTTTGGTCTCCCATCTGGTGGCTGCTCTGGCCAGCCAGGAGAATTCCCCATGGGCTGTCTCTGGGCTCTGGACGAGACACTCTGCCATGCCCTGACCCTCCAGTGACCCTCAGACAGGACTGTGTTCAGCAATCCAGAAGATCCACTCCCTCCAACAGAGCCGGCCCCCAGCCCCTGCCCAAGGCAGCCTCTCTGCCCTCATCTCCTGGTTGGCTCCCCCAGAGCAGGGGCTAAGAGCACAGGATTTGACACCCAATCAACCAGTGATCACATCCTGGCTCCATTGGGTGTTTATCTAACCTCTCTGACCCTTAGTTTCCTCTTCTGTGATCCTACATCACGGGCCATTGAGAGGATAAAACAGGAGATAACGCACATCATGTTGGGTCTCCCCACCTCTGCACTGCTGACACAATGGTCCAGATAATTCCCTGTGGTGGGGACAGCTCTGTGTCCTGTGGGGTACTGAGTAGCATCCCTGGTCTCCACCCATCAGATGCCAGCAGGACCTCTTCCCCAGTTGTGACACCCAAAAATGTCTCCAGGCATTGCCAAATGTCTCCTGAGGCACAAAGTCATCCTGCTGAGAATTACTGGGGTACACTGTTTCCTGCTGTGCCTGTCATGTGGCCAGCACTGACGGATGGAGACTAGCTGGGGCCGGCAACCATATTCTGAGTTAAAAGAGACTGCGCTGCTGCAGGGTGCTTAGAGCATTGCCGAGCACACAGACACACTCAACAAACGTTAGTCACTATTGTTGCCAAAAGACCTTTCTAGTCCCCTCTAGACTGGAGAGTCAAATGAGGCTTTGAAATCTGTAGTGTGGTTCAACATTCATTCATCAAACATGTATGGAGAGCTATAGGCAGCCTGGGATGAATATAGATACGGGCCAGTTTGTAAGTAGGTAACAGGAAGGGGTACAGGAAGAGCAAACATGGGGCGGAGGGCTGGAAAAGTCCCTGCTTTCATCTCACAGGGCAGCTGATACTTTGGAGGAGATATGCAGAAACAGAAATAGCTCAAGTGCAGTGGCTCACACCTGTAATCCCAGCACTATGGAAGGTCGAGGAGGAAGGAACACTTGCTCAGGAGTTTGGGACCAGCCTGGGAAACATATGGAGACCCCATCTCTACTAAAACTCAAATAAAATTAGCTGGGTGTGGTGGTGCATGCCTGTGGTCCCAGTTACCCGGCAGGCTGAGTTGGAAGGATTGCCTGAGCCCATGAGGTAAGGCTGCAATGAGCCCTGTTTGTGACTGCTGCACTCCAGCCTGGGCAACAGAGCAAGACCCTATCTCAAATAAATAAATAGAGTAGCAGCAGCACTCCCACCTCTACTTTCTCCTTTGCTTTGCTGAGACCACATCCTGCCTCCAGGTACCCCCAACCAGCAGTGCCAGGTGCATTGGGCAGCCCCTCCCCAGCCTCCAGTTCCCTTCCCAACCTCATCATCCCCACATCAATTTCCCAGAAACATGATGATCCTGCTCAGTGGACATCTACAGATCCCAAAACAGAGAGGGTAGCTGGGACATGGAAGTTTCAATGCTCAAAACAGGAAAGTCCTGGGCCCACCTGCAGGGTTGGTCCCTCCACCTGTGACCTCTCAGCTTACAGGCCCTTTACCCACACCCTCCTGTGCTTCTGCAGGCAAATCATCCTGCGATGATACAGGCCCACTGCCCACCTTCTCACCCCCTACAAAAGAGCAGGCTCAGGGCCAGGCAATCTAACCGCTGCTTCACAGCTGCTCAGCAAAGCCCACTCATCTGAAGCTCTGAGGCAGCAGAATTCAAGAACAGAGCGGGACGTGCAGAGAGGGAGAAGGACTTATCCAGGGCCATCCGTAGGGTTAGCAGCAGAGCTGGAACCAGACACCAGGACTTCTGGAAAAGCAGAATGATTTAAATTTAAAAGATAACAATGATAGTAACTGAGGTTTACTAAGTTGTTACTACGCCCCAGCTCCGTACTGAACACTTTACTAGCATCATGTTGCTGAATACCCTCATCCTGACCCCAGAAGTTAACATGTTTATTATCAACACCATTTTATGAGGAGGAAACTGAGGCACTGATGTGTTCAATGACTTACCCTAGGGTGCCTAGCTGGGAAGTTGTGGAGTCAGGATTCAAACCCAGGAAGTCACACCACAGTTAGAGGAGGCAACCACGGTGCCACACAGCCTCCTATGAGCAGTGTCTCACCCTGGCCCCTGGCAGTATTGATGTTGGAAAGCAGGAGTTTGGGACCCTTGCAAAGTGCTGCAGTGAGGAGTGCGCATACACACACACACACACACACACACACACACACACCCCACACCCTTCACTTATTGTGGGTCTCTGAGGATCCCTCAGAAGAGGGCAGTGCTTACTCTAGACAATGACTGGGTAATGGTGATGGTTCAGCTACTGTGGTAAGCTAGAGCTACTGCAGCAGGGGCCCCTCCCAAAGCCCTTCATCCCTACTGTAGTGAAGTCATTAGCTCTCCTTATAATTCACAGGGCCCTGAGGGAGGGAGGCAAGTGACAAAAGGCAGGAGTGAAAGAAGAGGTGGTATCCATTTAAAACTCTTTATTGAGACTCTGTTAGGTGTTAGAGAACCAGACTTCAATACAACACAGAAACAGAAAACAGGCAGGCAAGCAGGGAGCCAACTGCAGTCTGATCCATGCTGGGCTGGAGCTGAGCCCAGGGAACTCTGGAAACACCAGAGAGGCCATTTCACCCAGTCTTAGGAGGTAGGAGAGGCTTCCTGGAGGAGGTCTCAACTGACATCTGAAGGATAAGTAGGATTGAGCTAGGTAAAGAGCTGGGGGAGTAGGGGAGTATTCCAGGCATAGAGAAGAGCTTGTGCAGAGACCCAGGGGTGGAAGACAGTGGCCCATCCCAACAACTGTCAGTCACTCTGTTCAGCTGGGTCACTCTATTTGATTTGAGTATAGCCATGAGATGGGAGAGGGGAGAGGCAAGGCTGGAGAGGTGGGCAGGGGCCACATCAGACAGAGGTCTGCAGCTCATTCTATCTTGAGGGCCATGGATGACCACTAGTGGGCTTGAAGTAAGGAGGTGACAGGAATATATTTGTGTTAGGAGATTATTGCAACTGTTGGATGGAGAATGGATTGAATAGGTGAGGTGAAGCTAGTGTGGACATGAACTCTGTCTTCTTGATTCTCCAATTTCCTTCAGCATTTACCTCAGTGGATGGATGGGGGCAGAAAAGGAAGAAATAAAGAAAAAAGGGAGGGATGGAGGAAGGAACATGGATGGATGGGTGGATGGAACCCACGGGAGGCCAGGTCCAGTGGCTCATGCCTGTAATGCCAATACTTTGGGAGGCCAAGACAGGCGGATCACTTGAGGTCAGGAGTTTGAGACCAGCCTGGCCAACATGGTGAAACCTTTTCTCTACTAAAAATACAAAACAATTAGCCAGATGTGGTGGCATGCACCCATAGTCCTAGCTACTTGGGAGGCTGAGGCAGGAGAATTGCTTGAACCCAGGAGGTAGAGGCTGCCAAGATTGTGCCACTGAACTCCAGCCCGAACGACAGAGGGAAACTCTATCTCAATTAAAAAAAAGAAAAAGAAGCCCATGGGGATAAAATAGAATCAATGAACACAAGTCCAACGAGAAAGTATCTCAACTTGGAATATGAAAAACTTTCATAATAATCAAAATGGTCCAAAGATGGCAAGAACTGCCTTGAGAGACAGTGAGTTCCATGTATGTGGAAGTATGGGAGCACAGACTGAGATAAGGCATAAACATCATAGGGGTAAATAATAGTATTAGTATCTTACTTTTATATAGGGCTTTACCTGTCTAAGACAGTTTCACGTACTTTATCTCCTTTAATTGTCATAACAATCTTTATCTTGAGTATTATCCTCTTCTCACAAAGGAGGAAATTCAAATACAGAGACATTGAGTGACGGACTTTCCCAGCTGGGAACAAACAGAACTTGCCCTAGAAGCCTCCTGATTCCAAGTTCCCTGCTCCTTCCAAAGAACCTCTGCTGAACCCTGAAGTTTCTTCTAACCCTGAAACGGTAGATTTCTTCGTTGGGGAGACAGACATTCCTGCCCTACAGGAATAATAATAATGTTTTGTGTTGCTAGCTTGCACTAACAACACAAAATGTTATGTAAGTTCCAACCCAGACAACTGGCTTATCAAGACAGGCAGAGCAACACCATGGAAATAGAGCATCCAGAGTCATCAAACCATCCTCTTACTGGCTGTGTGATCTTGGGCAAGTCACTTTGCCTTTCTGAGCCTTAATTTCCTGATCTATAAAATGAGGGTTATTAATATCAGTGTCATAGCGTTCTTAAGACAGTTCAGTGTGACAGAGTATATAATGGGCTGTATCCGTCAGGATTCTTTTGGTTGCCAGTGACAGAAACCCCACTCCAAGGAGACAGATAAAGGAATGCATTGCATCCACAGTTTCCTGTGTTCTCTGCTTGGCTTGTCTCTTCTCTTGATTTGCATAAACTTCAGTCTCTTCTCCCGCAGATGAGCCTTTCCCAAGCGGCAGTAACAATACCACTAATAGCTTCAGCTTAGCAGCCTCAGCAGGAAGATAGCTTCCTTCACCCAGTAATAGTATATTAGTTCCAGGGAAGAGACCTGGTTGGCCCTGCTTGAGTCACATGCTCACCTTTCAGACCAATCACTTTAGGGGAAGGATATGAGGTATTATTATTGGCCAGGCCTTACTCATGTGTACTCATCACTATGGCCAGGTGTCTAAAATGTTTTCATTTTGAACATCTAGGACAATTTTTAGCAGGTAGTACTTCATTAAATGGGACTGTTATTGCTGCTATTATTGTCTGGGGCAGTCAATAAAAGCTTCATTTGTGGTGAAGTCTGGAGCTACAGTTTAAAGGCCGGAGGAGAATTCTAGCAGGGAGAGAAGGGAAAAGAGAATACCAGGTCAGTCACAGAGACCTTGGTAACACTAAGTTCATGTTCCTCAGTGGGAACCATCATACATTCATATACTGCACCAGCGTTCTATAGATGTCCTCTTAAGAGAATAATTTAGATGTAATAGAACTAAAATGTGGGGCTTGAGAAACCAATGGGCCACCCTTCACACCATGAAGCATGCAAACTTGGCTCTGTGACTTTTCTACTTTTATTCACCTTGCCTTTCATTCAATACTTTATTCAGCAACATTGTTTGTGTACCCAGACCTGGCTTACAGCCATGGACAAGACATACATAGCCCCCATGTTCAAATTCTAGCTCTTTCTTGAATTCTATTTTTTTTCTGTCTTTATATTTTCTTTTTTTCACTCACTGAAAAACTTTAAATGTTTACCTAATTAAAGAAGGAATTAAAAAACATAATTATAGTTCACAATTTCTGTGGCTGAGTCAAGGAATGTATGTTGGTTCAATCACAGTTCCCAAATGGTATTTCCCCTTGGACAATTGATTGATAAGGAGGCACATGTCTACTCCACAGCTCCCCAAGGGTTTCAAGCTGGTTGCGAGCCCAGGCATCATTGGCACCATGTACAAATTCTTTGTTTGCCCCCCAGGGCACTTTTTAAAATGTAATCTGTTCCCAGCATTTAAAACTCAGAAATTTTCATATTAAATCTGAATTTGGGGCTTCTCTTGAAAATTCAGAAGACCCACCAGTACTAGACTGTGTTCCACATCGTAACAAATGGACTGGAGCCACGTTGTACCAACACTTCACCCATGACCTGAGCTCTTGTTCTTAATGTTCCCAGGTGACCCATTTCTCTGACTCATTGACTGGCTGACTTTTGCAAGCATTTGAGTTTACTACCGTGGGATTATAGGCCATTTGGGTGACAGCATCAGCTTTGCCTGGAGGTCTCTTCCTCGCCACACTGCCTCCCAGCCTACCCAGAATCTGACCAAAATCCCCATGGAGTAAAATACCTGTAGCCTGGGAAGGAGACAAGATGCCTTGCTAGAGGCAGGTGAAGACCAGCCTTGCCTTTTTTTACACTGTTTCAAATCCTGGCCTATGAGGTGAAGCTGTTTGAAGGAATAAAAGGCAGACATTCAAGTGGTTGTCATTGCATCAAAGATGAGCATTTTACCCAATGCACCAGGAAGGCAGTTTTAAGCATCATCAGCATTACCTTCATTCAGCCTTTGAATAGCTTGATTCTCAGGTTGCTGTGAGCTCAGAGAGGTTCTTCAATGGGCATACAAGAGCAAAGCAAGGAATGGATTGTTCTTCAGCTTGCTGCAGGGTTTTGAGGGGCTTTTAAATCACTTTTGGATGATTCTTGCCCACCTACTTCTAAAGGCTTGGTAGAAGTGAGGAAGAGATGATTTACACCATCTGATTCAAAGAATGTTTACTCTACCAAGTACTTTAAATACTACCTATAAGACAACAAATCCCTAAACTACATCACCAGCCCAGACCTCTTTTGAATCCTTATATCTAACTTTCTACTTGACATATCCACTCAGATATCTCCCAGACATTGTAAACATCCACGTTCTAAACTTGAATCTTGATTCCCATAGAAAAAAGAAAAAAAAAACTCTATGATTTCATCTTCAGCTCAGTAAACATCAACTCCATCTCCACAGTTGCTCAAGCTAAAACTTAGAAGTTATTCTTCACCTCCTTTGCTCATTCACAATAACCAAGTCCTGCTGGTTCCATCTATTCAACTGATCTGTCCATAGGCTGGTTATAGCAGGGCTAGCTGCTGGAACAAATAGACCCTGTAATCTCAATAACTCAATATAATAGGATTTTATTCTGCAACCAGATGAACTCTAATGAAGGGTTCAGGTGGTGATTCAGAGATGTAGGGAGCTCCCATCTTATGGCTCTGCCATCCCCTATGGCCTTTGCTTCCAACCAACAGACAGGAAAAGAGAAGGCAGGGAAGACACACCTGCTTTTAACCACTTCAGCCCAGAGGTGACGCCATCACTTCTGCCCTTGTTTCATTGGTGACAACCAGTCACATGACCTCATCCAGATGCAGAGGATGCTGGGAAATGTAGTCTGTGGCTGCTTCCCAGCCACAGCTACAAACTAGGGAAGTAGAGACTATGAACCCTTGGGGGACTGACAGCCATCTCTGCTTCAGTTTATTTCCTCCACCTTCACAGCCAATACCCAGGTCTAAGCCACCATCAAGTCTCACTTGGGTGACTGTGGCAGTCCCTGCTGGTATCTCAGTCTCTGTTCCTGTCCCTTTTCTATTCTGTTCTTCACACACCCACCAGAGTAGTCCTTCAAGTCACAAATCAGACCTTGCACTCAGAATAAAATACAAATCCCTGGCTGAGGTGTATGAGGCCCCATTTGGCTTGGTTCCTGCCACCTGTCCCACCTCATCTTCTGCTTCCCCATCACTCAAGTTTCCTCCTACAATTACCTCCACCTTGGGATGTTCTGTTGTCTACACATAGGTCACCTTTCCTACCTGGCTAACCTTCCTCCTCCTCCAAGACTCAGCTCAAACATCTGTCATTTCCTCAGAGAGGACTTCTCTATCCAAACGTAGCCCCTCATAAGAGGGCTTTTCACAGTGAATAATTGGATATTTATTTGTGTGGCTCTTTGCTTACTTATATCTCTTTCCCTGAGGGTAAGAGTAGTACTGTTCTCTTCCCTGCTGTGCCTCCAGGGCCCAGCACATTCCCAGACACATAGGAAGACAAAATACATATTTGTTGAATGAAGGAATGATTGAATGAACAAATGACATGATGTCATTGACTCCCCAGTACAACCTGGTACTGCAGGCTCTGTTATCATTTCCATTTTACAGATGAAAAGATAAAACTCAGAGACAGGAGGTGATTTTCTCCAGGGCCTCACAGCAAGGAAGTGGTGGGCCCTTGTCCTCTGACCTACAGCTCCAAGCTCTTTCTACTGGAGCTCTTCTTAGTGCTCCCTGTTGCAGGTACTTTCGAGACTTTTTGTCGGATGCTGGTGCTGATTCTATTGCTTCTATTCTGTTGCTACCTCCCAGGAGCCTGGGAGACTCACCATGGCTTCCCATCTACTCTGAATCCTAAGCAGGCATGGATCATGGCAGAGACCCCCCCATATCAGTCAGGGCCCTGGAAGAAAAGGGATATGCACTCAAACCACATAATTGAGAACAGAAGAATGAAGGGCTAGTTACAAAGATGTGGTCAGGAGCAAGGGAAACTAACAAGAAATAGTGCAACTTCCAGGACCATGGGGAGCCTCAAAGAGTGAGAGGGAAAGAGCAGCTAGCAGAACTCGGGAATGAGCTATGTGGCAAGGAGAGCCTTTAACAGAGCAGAGGAACCGAGCCACTGCTCTTTCTAGCCCTAAGCAGAAACCCAAGAGGGAATAAACCCAACCTCACTCTCCTCTCACCCCCCATTATCCTACCAATGTTTTCTATTGACTGAATCCAACTGGAAGAGAGGTTTCTCGATTGGATCAGCCTCCAGGGGCACCTAGCATAGTGCAGAAGTGCAGTGAATTGACCTGGAGGGGCAAATCAACAATTGCCCATGCCACTTTCAGGCTGAAAGATGAGAGGTGGCCCCATTCATTAGCGTTTCTTTGGATTCAAGCACCATAAACTGATTGGCAAAATTCCAGCAAAGGGAGGAAAGAGTGTATTGGAGGTATTTGAGGTAGCACCAAGATGTTGAGGAAAAGCTGAACAATTGAGCCTCAGGGACAGGAACTAGAGTCCCAAGATTGTAAGTGAAGGAGGGTGGGGGCACCCCAAAGAAAATTAGGGTACAGCTGCAGAAGGATGCAAATGCTGAGCCTACAAAATAAGAAGTGTTCTCACTAGGCTCCCTCCTACCAAAAAGGAACATGAAACAAAGTCAGTTGAGAAGCGAATGCCGCATCAAACCTAATAAGGGTCATCTACTGGTGTTCATTCAGCATTTGTGGGTTGGAAGAATACATGAACCAAGGGATGTTACAGAATCTGGGCTTTATCCAGAGGTCACTGGGGACTCTGAAGTACTTCCAGATCTGGAGGTGGCATGGTCAGATTTGCACCTTGGGAAGATATTGCTTACTTGGGCTGGAAGATTAGATTGCAGGGATTGGGGAAGCCTGTTGGGGCTGATGGCATGGCCCAGGTGAGGAAGATGGTGGCTGACACTGCAAAGTGGTTTCAGAGAAGGAAAGATGGGGTACATACACAGAGCCTTTGGGACTGTATATATATGATAGTTAATTAAGCTGCGAACAACAGCTCAGAGCTGTTGGTGGGCTCATGTGGGAGGCTGCAACCCTGGGTAGAGGTTGAGTTGCTCTAGATGCCAGCATCAGCATCAGCATGTGCTAACAAATTTGTCAGACCCTGCACCCACCCTTAACCCACCACAGCTGTTGACTCCAAGGCCTCCAATATCCCAGGGTTCCAAGCCAATCCCATAAGCTGATATAAAGACCCCTCTAGCTGCCAGGATGATGGACGCCCAGTCACTGACCCCAGAGATCTCCCACTCTGTTGACCCAGGGAGATGGGCACAAGGCTAACCTTGCCCAAAGAAGGAACAGAGAATCACCTGGGACATGCACACACCATCCACACAGCATTTCCCTGGGGTACAGGGAAGCCCAGGACTATACCATGGCTCCAGAAACATGGCTTTCATCCAGCCAAGCCCTGAGCTGCACAAACTCTTGGACAAGGGGTTAATTCCACCTTCAGTAAAAATACAAGCTCCTGGGGGATTCAAAAGTGCCAACACATCCAGGTCTTCACATAGCTCTAGAATCAGTTCCTCTCCCTCTTCCCTGCTCGCCTTCCCTGGGCCAACCCCAATCCTTCTTCAGCCTTCAGCTTGGAGTTATGCCCAGGATGTAGGAGATGATTTGCCCCAGGCTGGGTCGGCACGCCTCCTCTGCGCCTCCTTCACCACCATCCCCCTTCATGGCCCTGAACACACTGCATGGTCCTTGTGCAACCTTCAGCAAGTTATTAATCTCCTCATCCCCTGGAAAATGGGGTTATAATAGGAGCTGCCTAACAGGGTTTTAAGAGCCTTAATGGTGTGGCCCTCATAAGGTACTTAGTGTGAAGCCTATAGCAGAGGACGCAGGCATGAAGTCTCAGCTGTCACTGGCCTTACCCACTTCTCAGTCTTGAGACTTCCTGCCCAATCTGTTGCAGACCCTGTCTTTACCAGTGCCTGTGGTTTCCTGAGACCTCAGATGGTCCCTTCGTTGATTCTGGCAGCTCTCCTACTAGTATTGATCAAGTGTCAATGCCACTTTCCTCTGGTGGTGGTGGTAGGGGGTGTTAGTTGGCACGAAAACTGTGTGTACTGGGATCCAACAGATTTCTGAATGACTGGAAAATTCCATATGACCTTTTCCCATTTATTTATTTATTTATTGACAGAGTCTCTCTCTGTTGCCCAGACTGGAGTGCAGTGGCGCCATCTCAGCTCACTGCAACATCTGCCTCCTGGGTTCAAGCAATTCTTGTGCCTCAGCCTCCAGAGTAGTTGGGACTACAGGCATGCTCCACTACCCCCAGCTAATTTTTTTGTGTTTTTAGTAGAGATGGTGTTTCGCCACATTGGCCAGGCTGGTCTTGAACTCCTGGCCTTAAGTGACCTGCCTGCCTCAGCTTCTCAAAGTGCTGAGATAACAGGCATGAGTCACTGTGCCCGGCCCATTTTCCCTTTTATACCAAGGGTGCTATCCTCATCTGCAGTATTATTCACTGGCTGGATAGTTAAAGATGATACTTCCTGTATTTAACAACACTTTATGGAGCACCAACTGCATGCACATCCTCCAAGAGGCCCGCCACGTTGTCTAAAATTGGCTCCAGCCCAGTCCGCTCTCTGCCCCCTTATCCTACTGTTTTTGCCAGAGTCCTCATCATCATTTGGCATTATATTATCTGTTTACTGGTGGACTTTTCTAGTATTGATGTCTTTATTTATGTATGGACTGCTTCCCTGGCTAGAATATCAGCTCCATGAAGGCTGGGGCCGGTTCTGTTAGCTCAGTGTGGTCTCTCCAGGGCCTAGAACATACAGTCTGTGCTCAATAAATATTTATCATATGAATGAACACAAAGCAATGGGCCAGGCATTTTGCAGGGGAAAAAAATATGAACAATAAGACATGATTCTGGCTTCAAAATGCTTATTCACTGAGTGTTCAAGAAAAGTCTTGAAAAATTATTACATTTCTGGAGAGAATCAGATGCATCCTGAGATAGGGGCCTTGGCATTCTCTGAGAGCCAGAGAAAGGGAGGAGAAAGGGACTTATATCCTGCAGTTAATTCTTTTTTTTTTTTTTTCATTTGAGACGGAGTCTCACTCTGTTGCCCAGGTTGGAGTACAGTGGTGTGATCTCAGCTCACTGCAACCTCTGTCTCCCAGATTCAAGCAATTCTCATGCCTCAGCCTCCTGAGTAACTGGGATTACAGGCATGTGCCACCATGCCCAGCTAATTTTTTTGTATTTTAAATAAAGACAGGGTTTTGCCACATTAGCCAGACTGGTCTCGAACTCCTGACCTCAAGTGATCCTCTCACCTCAGCCTCCCAAAGTGCTGGAATTACAGACATGAGTCACTGTGCCCAGCCTGCAGTTAATTCTTTACGGGCTTCTTCATTTAGTGATTGATTCTTCTGATGGCCTCAGTCTATGCATCTTGACAGCAGGGACTGTATTTGTCTGGTTAATCTAGGCATGAGATGGAGCTCAGTGTGTAACATATGGTAGTAGTTTAGTACAGATCTTAGCTTCACTTTTGTGAGTCCTCCAGAAGCCAATTCCAAGACGAGGGTTGGGATGCAAGGAATTTCTCTGGGAAGTGACCTCGGGAAACACAGACAGAATGGGGAAGTGAGACAGAGAAGGAAAGGAGCCAGTGAATGATGTATTATCCAGCATGGGAACCAATATAGAAAGCACATCTCAGAGTTAGTCCACTCAAGGGGTGTATGAGTATGTTCTCATGCTGCTAATAAAGACATACCTGAGACTGTGTAATCTGTAAAGAGAAAGATTTAATTGACTCACAGTTCCAGATGGCTGGGGAAGCCTCACAATCATGGCGGAAGGCGAATGAGAAGCAAAGGCATGTCTTACATGGCGGCTGGCAAGAGGGAGCTTGTGCAGGGGAACTCCCCTTTATAAAACCATCAGATCTCATGAGACTTCCTTGCTATCATGAAAACAGCATGGGAAAGACCCATCCCTGTGATTCAGTTACCTCTCACCGGGTCCCTCCCATGACATGTGGGGATTATTACAATTCAAGGTGAGATTTGGATGGGAACACAGAACCAAACCATATCAAGGGGCAATGAAGTATTTGGGTATTTATACCCCAGATCTTGTCAATCATTGGCTAAGTGTCCTTGGGTGAGGCAAGTAAGGTGGGGAGAGTGGTGGAAGTTATTTAATTCCCTGACATTTTTTTAGCAAAAGAGTTGCAGGTGCTGACAGCTGGCAGCTGGGTCAGCATGCATGGGAATGGTAGGTGTCAAGGTGATATGGATGGGGCACCACCAGAAGGCACTTTAGTAGATAGTTATTGAATAAATAAAGGAATGGACATTGGTTTCGTGGCTAGTACATACCAGGTATCTTGGAGCTGTTAGTTCATGTGATTTTCAAAGCTTTTGACACGTAGGTCGATTCTGGGGCTCAGAGATGTTAGGTAACTTGTCCAAGGGCACACAGGTAGCAAGAGCAGAGGCTGGATTTGGGCTGAGTCTTGTCTGGCTTCAGTGCCCACCCTCTCTCTCTTTTCATAATGTTGATCAGCTGGAGGCAAAAGTGATGTGGATACCCTGGGTTGGAAAGTTCAGGGAGGGCACCCATTTGTCTCATTTTCTTCTCTTTGGCTCCAGACCTAGGATGGCCCAACCTTGCCCCAAAGTCCAGTCAATGGAACCCCTTGCCTTGAGGTCATCCCAACACTCTAGGGCTTCACCTCAACCAGACTTTTCCTTTTAGGATTACTGGGCTCCAGAGTCCAACAGACCTGAGCTCCAATTCTGCAGCTGCCACTGTTTAACCAAGTATCCTTGAGCAAGCAATTCTACTTCTCTGTGCCTTAGTTTCCCCCCAAAACAGGCTGGTAATACCCAACTAATAGGGTGGCTAAGAAGAATAAGAAGGATTAGCATGGCCCACGATAAGTGCTCAAGCAATGGTAACCATGGTGATCTTGCTGAAGTGATGCTTAGCTTATTTTTTAGTTGCTACCCCATCTTCCTGTGTCCCAAGCTGCCCCCTCAAATCATTCCCTCTTCAACTTTAGCAATCATTGTGTAGCGTTTAAGTGCATAGACCCTGCAGCCAGTCTTCCTGAGTTCAAATCCTGGCTCTGCCACTCATTAAGTGGGTGAGAGCTAATACACTAATATACCATTCGCCAAGTATGTGAAAGCAAACATACCAATATATGAATATGACATTTCCCATGTGGGTGAGAGCTTAGGACCATGCCTGGCATATAGTGAGTGCTAAAGTGCTACTACGTGCTTATGATCATCATATTTCTTTTATCATCATTAATATTACCCCAAAGTCTTCCTGTGAGTCAGCAAACTTTTTCTAAACACCTACTGTGTGCCAAACACTGGGCAGAGTGCTGGGGTCCAAGAGATGAAGAAAATGGGGTCTCTGCTCCAAAGAGTGCTCAGGCAGGTGGAGAAGCAGAGACATATGAGAGTAAACACAGAGCAGTGCAAGGACAGAGGGAGAGTCAGAAGAATGCTGTTGTACTGTCCAGAGACCTTCCCTGTGGACTCCTCACAGATGTGCCCTCCTCTGGGCATCCTGCTGTCTCTCAAGTCCAGACTTCTCATTCTTCCCAAAAGCACCCACTTTCTGCGTGACAGCATGGCTAGAGTGTTCAGTGGTTCTCTATCTTTCACCTTGACAAGCCAACTGCAAGCCCTCTGAGGCTAGGACACGATTAAGTTTCTTTTCCATGCCATGGAGTAGCCAACACACAGTGCTGAAGCAGTGAAAGGGCAGTGGGGAGGGAGGCTAACTAGTATCAAGAAATGTGAAGGATTGGAGGCTTTACCCTACATGTAAGCCAACAATTTAGCTGCCGAGTTTTATGGATGCTGGCAGAAGACATGAGATTCCTGGGTCAGAGACATAGGATTTTATTACTTACAGCAATAGTAGTAACCAGAGTATCATTGTTTGTGCCAGTTCCTCAATCCCAACACAAAGAGGATCAGGTGATGTGGACTGGATTACAAGAGAAACCCAAAACCAAGGGAACCTGAATCCTGTAAACTGGACAAACCTGCCCTTTTTTCCTGAGACAGTCAGTATATTTATTATACTGGACAGTACACATGCCTGCCCTTTGCTCTGAATTGAGACATTATTTCCGTCTTCCAAAGCTGTTCTCTATACAAGCATCCTTAAAAGGATAGTCTGAAGAAAAAGCAATCAGTGCCTCTGCTGGCAAGACATAGAGAAATGCAAGAGACACATAATCTCCCAACACAGATGGATGGATGGATGGATGGATGGATGGATGGATGGATGGATGGATTGGTGGATGAACTTCTGGGTTGGCGGATGGATAGATGGATGGATTGTTGGACAGACAGATATTGGTGGCTGGTTGGCTGGCTGGATAAATGGATGGAGGGATGGATAGGTGGATGGGTGAATGGACGGATGGATGGATGGACGGATGGATGGATGAATAATGGATTGGTGGATAAACTTCTGGGTTGGTAGATTGATATATGGATAGGTGGATTGTTTAATGGACAGATGTTGGTGGATGGGTAAATGGATGGATAGATGGACTGATGAATGGATGGATGAGTGAATGGATGATGGATAGATGGGCCACTAGATAGCTGAATGGATAGGTGGGTAGATGAGTAGGAGGATGGAAGACTGCAAGGCAGTGCTTTTTAAGCTGTGTTCCTGGAAGTCCTAATACAGGCTAGGTAAGAACCTTGCCCCCTACTTCATGATTCCTCAATAGCTTCCCTTTCACCTACTTTTTATACCGGCTTCTGCATACAATCCCATTAGAAGATTTTTTTAAATGCCCCAGCTAAAACAAGTTTGAAGATTGCTGATATAGAGAAGTGATTCCCAAATTTGAAAGTGCACCAGAAATCACTGGAGTCTTCTCAAAACCCAGATTGCCAGGCCCCAGCCCCAGGGTTGCTGATTCACTAGGTCTAGAGTGCAATTATAAAATTTGCATTTCTAGCAAGTTCCCAGGTGATGCTGGTCTGGGGAAAGCACTTTGAGAGGTGCTGGTTTAGAGAAATCGTCCTAATTCCTCCATGCAATTGAATTCAGTAGCTGAATTCCTGGGATGTACTGGCAAACTGCTAGGCATACTGGAGAACGTCAGGACAGATTCAGACATGGCTCCTATCCCTCAAAGAGCTCCTAATCTCAACACAGAGGCAGGAACCTCACACTAGCAATAATAATAATAGGAGGAGAAGGTGCTACCATTTGTTGAGCATGTACCATACGCCAAAGACTGTGCTGAGGGCTTCAAATCCACTCTCATTTAAACAGCGCAATCCTATGAAGTAGGGATTATGATTTTCCCCAGTTTTGCCAGATGAGAAAGCTGAGGCTCAGAAAGGGTAATTAACTTGCCTAAGATTGAACAGCTAGGAAGTAGTGAAGCCCGGGACTGACTGCAAATCTTTTACATCACACCATATCATTGTGCCCTCCCCTCTTCCACACAATTAGAGAAGAGTCTAAGACAGTTTGCTCGCATGTCTGTTTGAATAAATCAAATGTCAAAGCATATGAAGCTAACAGAGCTCTAGGCTGTCAGGCTGTGGAGAGGAAAGTGGGTTCTCTCATTAAGGCTTTAAAAGTCATGGTGAGGCCAGCAGGATCCCTCTCCATGGTTCTGGGCAGTGTAGGCTGCAAAGCGTCAGCGTACTAGCAGGCTTGGTTGTTACGGCCTGTGGACTATGAGCTTGTCTGATACCCCGTTGGCACGGAGCACTGCATAAGCCAGAAGCCTGCCTGGGGCTCTTGGTTGCCCCAGCACCTTGGCACAGTGCCAGGCACAGGGACCACCAGAAAGAGGAAGAAGTGAATGATTACATCTATGCTAGAAGATGCCAGACCATAGCCCTCAATGAAAGCTGAATGAAGAAGCCAGATACACAGACAGATTAAAAACAGAAGAGCTCTAAGTAGAGGAGGAGACCAGGGGGCCCATAGCACTGCTCCCCAACCTTTCTCCTTCACTTGCATGACAGGCAGACCCCAAGACACTGCTGGAGAGCCCACGATGGTCCTAGAACAGAGGAGGAAGCTATGCTCCAGTCTACCACTCCCTAATTTTATGCATGATGAAGTTAAGGCCCAAAGAGGGAAGGGTCCTTCCCAAGGTCACTCAGCAGATGGAGGCTAGAGTTAGATTAAAAAGTCAGGCACCCTGACCCTGGTTTGGGGAACTTCCCAGAACACTGAGCTGGAATTTCACCTGTTCCTCTTTCAACCACCTCCCCATTATCCTCCCCTAGGGACTGGTCTCAGAATTGCCTAATTCTTAGAAATAAGTCAACCCATGTCATCTTTTTTGCATGTCTGTTGGACGGTAGGGAGGGCAGAATTGTAAGAGACCTCTGCTTTCATTTTGGGGGAAGCAGAGTCGTTGGTGCTGAGAAGCGCTGTCATTGAACTCCAGTTATCTGCTGGTCAAGGGTAAGGACCCAGCCCAGCACACTGGGGTGGCCTTACCAGCACAGGGTAGCCAACTTAGAACCAGAAGACAACCTGCCTCAGTTTCCTCTGGAGAGCTTATTAAAACTACAGCCTCTTGGGTACCACCCCAGATCTACAAACTCCAAATCTTTGGAGTCAGGATCAAGGAACTGGTGTTCCCCTTTTTAGAGAATTCTTATACATCTGAGAGTTTGGGAGCCACTATTTTACATCCTGATAAGACCTCCTTTGTCACCAAACAGCTCCACTAACCAGGCTGAAACCCATTTCCTTGGTCAGAGCTCTTATACTAGTGGCCCAAGTGATTTAATTGGGTGGGAACGCTGCTTTGGAAACATCTGAATGTGAATGCCTTTAGGTGGGGCATGTACTCCTTAGCCACAAGCTCCACTACTCCCTGATGTCTCACACCCCACCCACTTCACGTTCCCTGGAAGTACGTACATTTGCAATCGCTGACCTCTCCCTTGCGGTGATTTCAAAATGTAAATACTTTGACCAGCCCTTGATAGCCCAGTGCAGTTTAGACCATCAGAACTCCAGACTTAGAGAATTCTTGCAATGTGTTGTCTTGAATTGGGGCGAGATGGGCAGGGAATTCTGTAATGAGGGTGAAGGGAAGAACCAAAGGACTAAACTGAGGGTACAAAGAGCAAACCTAGGACTCCTCTCAATGTTTTACTTGGTCCTCTGGTGTGCTTACAATCCCCATGCCATTTCCTGCCTATGCCCTCACATTCTTTTCAATGCCTTCTCTATGTGGACAGATGCTGGGAACCAGGAGATGCAGACAGTCTCTGGGCCGATTCAGGATTCTCAACCCACCCAGGTCAGCCCAGCTTAGCAGGGACCTAAGCTCTGTTCCTGAAAGCTGAGTATAGGAAGCGATGGACCTAGCTGGCTGGTCTCCGGGCAAACTGGAAGGCTACAGCGAAGGTTTAGCGCGCCATCTGTTGGTCATTTGGGAAACTGCATCTCTGCAAAATGGGCTGCCTAGAGCTACGGGCATCTCCAAATTTGCCAGCGGGCTGTCAGGCAAGAAACTGCTTTTCATCTTTCCAAGATCTCACACTCTTTAAAAAGCCGCTGTGCACTTATGAGCCTTCTACCCCAGCAAAATGCACTTGCAGTTGATTTGTATATACTTCCAGGGATTTGGCCAACTTTGGCTTAAGATCTTCTGAGACCCAGAGAGGCCAAGGAGTTTGCTTGAGCTCACACAGCACATTCGTGCAAGGGCGAGGTCTGAAAGCAGGTGTTCCAGCCACCTATCTAGTGTTTTTCATTCTCAGGCTGCCTCTTCAAGCCTTAAAGGGCTCTTCCCTCTTTCTTCTCTGCCAGAATGCTGTAAATACCTGTGGGAGTCTTTGACATGCCTAGAAATTATAAGGCTCCTACCTTTCCTGGGAGTTCTGGGTTCTCCAACAACCCTATGCTCCATTCGTTGTTCCTGGGTCCTGCAGAAGCATGTCCCTGGGCCACTTTAGTGACACCCACTCTGCTCTTAAGAAGCTCAGACCCTGCGTCTCAAACTGGGAATTAGGACAAGAAACTGATCTGTCACTGATAGGCTGCTGCCCTTGGATGATTGTCAGACCTTCCTGGATCTTCGCCTCCTCAGTGTAAAATGTGAGGTTGGAGGCAGCCATCTCCAAGGGCCCTCCCTTACTCTAACTACAAAACTGGCCAATGGGTGCCGTCCTTCACAACAAGCCGGTCCAAGTGACTTCCCCAGCCAAACACCCAGAGACAGGATCAAAAGCTAAATTCCTTTCCAGAATCAGATGCCCTGGGTGGGTGGGGCTGCTTAAGAGAGGGAGGGGACCTGCATGCCATAGGAACAGAAGGAACACAGAGGAGGCACCCCGTGAGTCTTCCAACACCCCCAATGCGCCAGCAAGGCAGGACAAGGAGGCTCACCAAGGGGCATTTCTTGGGGATAAAGTGGTACAGGAAATGCTGAATGATGGATAAAGGGGTGGCTTTGTGGGTTCAAGGGCATAATGCACAGGGCTGGGTATATAGTTGGCATCTAATAAGGGAGACTTATTGTCATCACATAGCTTAACACTAAACTCTTCTTTCACTTATTTAAACAAACATTTGCTCATGTTTTGGTGGGAACAGAGGTTCTCAAACTTGAGCATGCATCAGAATTGCCTGGCTGGCCTCTTTAAGATGCAGATTGCAGAGCCCCATTCCAAGTGTCTGATTCAGATGGTCTGGGGTGGGGCTCTGGAATCGGCATCACTAGCAAGTTCTCAGGTGATGCTGACCTCATCATTCAGGGAACACGCTTTGAGAACCACTGGCTTGGAGTGACAGAGGAAACAGACCACCCTGCCCTCGTGAGGGCATTGAGCAAGTAAATATCACAGAATTTGTATGTTCTGAAGAGGGACGTGCAGAGTGCTTGGGGCTGCTCCCAAGCGGGGGAGTTCTCACTAAGACCTGAGGGCCTAGTAGAGCCAGCCCAGCCAGCGGAAGAGGGGTGAAAATGTTGTGAAACACTCACTTAGAATATGCAGGCTCTCTCTCACATTCATCCACTCCTTCCAGTCAATGTCAGGAAGGTAGGATTAACTCCCATTTTACAGACGAGAAAGGTGAGGCTGAGAGAGAGAAATAACTAGCCTGAGAACTCATCGCAAGAAAGAAGTCCAGGTCTGTTTGTGCACTGGACACCCACCAGCAGCCACACCCCCTCTGCTGCACCCCAGGAACCCCCTTCTTTCCAGGGGAGCTGCCACCTGGACACAGCTGCAGGGCCCGGCCAGCCGCACTCTGTCCATTTCCCGCACTGGAGCGCTTCAAGTGTTTTCACTGCTGGGTGAATTCAGCAGATGCCTTTCGATCGCAGCCTATTAAATTAGCCCCTCTCTGCAGCCAAAAGAAGATAATTATGTTTTCATTAGCCCTGGATAATGTATTGCCCCCTCGGTGACAGCCACATCGGTGAGGCCAACCTCCTCCTTTCCTCCTCCTGTCCAGGGTTCTGCTAGAGCACTCCACTCCCCTGGGGTCCACCCCTGCACTGAGGGGCGGGCACCAGTGAGGGTCAGAGTGGCTGGGAGGGGGAAAGGGCACCCTTTACACCCATCCACCATCCATGCAGGGGTTGAGGGGTGTGGTCCTGAGAGAAAGGCCAAGAATAATTGTTATCGTGGTGACCATTTATGAAGTACCTGCTGTATGCTGATGCCTGGACGTGTCTCAGCTGGTTTGATCCTCCAATAGCTTGGGAGAAGGGTGGCACAACCCTCATCTCCCCCTGAACCCCAAAGGGGTCCTGGTAGAATCAGGTTATTATGACAGACCAGAGCAGCTTCCAAGGAACTACACCCTAGGGGCACTTTTGGGACTGTCACTGTGCATCATCCCAAGGCCACCTGGTTGATGGTAAAACTCTCTTGTCTCCACTTGCTCAGGATCTCTGGAGGCCCTGCCCAGCACTCGTGTGGTATGGGCCCCCAAACACCAGGAACCACTCTCCCCCAACCCTAGACACTCCCCGTATGGCTCCGACAGCCTCACTCTCCCTCTTTCTCCACAAGACAGCGGCGAGGAGGCAGGAAGAGCCCCTCGTTGGGGTCCTGAGTTCTAATATCTGCTTTACCACCGATTTCCTGGGTGACCTGGAGCGAGTCACTCTGCCTCCAGAGCCTCTATTTTCTCCCTCTGTAAAATGGGAATAAGAAAGGGAGCCACCTCTTACCATTGTTATGACGGTTCAGTGAGATATAATTATTAAACGCTTGGCTCAAAACCAGCAAAATGAGAAGTTCTCAATAGAAGATGGCCATTGTTCTTTTTACTGCCACAACCAGCATTATCTCTCACTCCCCTTAATCCTAGGGAAACCACCAGAGGGAGGGAAGGGAAGTCTCTGGCTCTGTCTGTCACTGTCCATCTTCCTCTGTATCTCCGTCTCTCTTCCCCGTCTCTGCCAATTTCTCTCTCTGCCAATCTCTTTCCGTCAACCTGCCAATCTCTCTCTGCCTCTCTCTTCTCTTACTCTCTTTGTCTCTCTCTCTTTCTCTCTGCCAATCTATGTCTCTGTGTGTTTTTTTCTATCTTTCTGTCTCTGCCAATCTGTCTCTGTCTCTCTCTGCAAACCTCTCTGCCTCTCTCTCTTCTTTTACTCTCTTTCTCTCTGCCAATCTCGGTCTCTATGTGTTTTTTCTGTCTTTCTCTCTGTCTCTGCCAATATGTCTCTGTCTTCCTGCCAATCTCTCTCTCTCTCTCTCTTTTTCTGTGTTTTTTTTTTCTATCTCTGTCTCTGCCAATCTCTCTTTCTCTGCGTCAGTGTGTCTCTTTGTGTTTTTCTGTCTCTGTCTCTCACTGTCTCTGCCAGTCTCTGTCTCTCTCTTTGTCTGTATCTCTCTCTTTGTCTGTATCTCTCTCTGCCCCCTCTCTTCTCTGATTTTGTGTGTTTCTTTCGGTGTGTATGTGTGTCTGTCTGTCTTCCTCTCATCTGCACACACACAGAGGACCTCTCATGGTGCCTGGCTCCACCCCTGGGTTCTGAGGCTCCGTCTTCCCGGAGCTCATTCTAAGGCTTTTGCTTTTCATTGCACCAGGGCACCTGGAAGTGAGGAGAGAACTGAGGGGAGCGGGGTTTCTGTGTCCCTCTCCCCACACCTAAGCCAACTCTGCCTTCTGCAGGCACAGCCCAGCTTTGGCCCTGACCCTAGCATCTCGTGGCCATGCATCCCCTCCCAACCATCCTTCTCCCCAATTTCAAAACAGTTTGTGCTCCCAGAGAGGAAGTGCCCCTACTTGGAGCTTCTTTTGGCCCCGACCCACACAGGGGCAGCCGTGGACTCTGTTCTGAGCAGGTGAACTGCCAGCCCGGTGGAAGAACAGCTTCCCTTCCCCTGGCTTCCTGATTTTCCCCAGTTGCCATGGTAATTGAGGGAGCAGCATTCTGAGACTGACACCAGTGAAACCCAGCTCTCAACTTTGAAATGGTTCAGGCAGGGGACGCTGGACCCAAGACAGGAGGGGACCGGACTGCAAGGACTAAGCTCCAGCCTTGATTTTCTGAGGCTGCCCCCCATCCAGCCTTTACGCCACTGTTCTTATCATCATCAAACTCATCATTACCGTCGGTAACTGTTTCCTGGGTGTTTACTATATGGCCGGCTCTATGTCAAGGGCTTCACCAGCATCATCTCATTGTGTATATCCTCACAGTGTCCCAGACCCATCTCCTGGCTCAGGAAACAGGCTCTGAAACTTGCCCTTGTGACAGTCAGGAAGTGGCAGAGCCCTGGGCCTGGTGGCATTTCTCCTGTCCTCCTTCCTGAATGTGTAAGACAACAGAGACCTCTACGCACCCTCATCAGCTTATTCTTTATTCCTTCCTCCTCTCCTCATCCCCCACACCCCTCCTCCTGCCCCCAAAGTCACACCCCCCTTCCACTGCTGGATGTGCAAGACGATCTGAAAAGCATTTATTAGTGACAAAGGGGGGTGGTTTTCCTCTTTGCCTCTTCTCTGCGCAACTCGAAGCCTGAGTGCGTTTGTTCCTCTTGGCAAGGCTGGGGAGGAGGAAAAGATCAAATCAACCAGAGCCAGGTGCCAAGTGTGTGTATGTGCGTGCGTGTGTGTGTGTGTGTGTGTATCCTCTCCTTCCTTGATTTTCCCCTGTTTTCCCAAGACTGTGTGAGCAGCAGCAACAGCAACGGGAAGATGCAAAATCCTTTGCAATCTGCCCAGGAAAAGACAGCTTTTGAGTCGGGTTTATATGGTTACCCATATGTTAGGGCCCCTAAGAAAGGAAGGGAAGCTGCCTTCTCTGTGTGTTCCCCTCCTCCAGCCCAGACCTTGGCCTCTCCACACCTGTGGGGCTCCCAGGCCAGAGAAACACATCCCCTCCATTCTTCCCCCTCTCCAGATGCCAGGCCTGAGTGTGGCTCCAGAAAAGACCAGAACCAGGCAACACTTCCTGAACAGGCTGCCTTTCTCCGTCTGTCCACCCAAGAGCCAAGGCCAGAACCCAAGCTACAACCTCTGCGGGCTCCCTGGAGGGGCTCCCAGCACTGCCCAGCCCGGGGGGGTGGGGGGGGGGCTGTGTGTTCCACTGTCCCACTAAGGAATTCTCTCCCGACACTGACGCAGAGGCACAAATAACCATCCCTGCTTCCCATTGGGGCCTTTTCTGCCCAAATTGAGATGCCCTCCCCTGCGTGGCTACCACTTTCAACCCTCTCCAGGCTCCCAGAAATTGTCATTGTGTGTATGTGTGTGTGTGTGTTTCCTGATAGAAAAAAAAAATGGAAATTAGGTTATATAAAAGATGTATGCTTTGGAGCCCAGAGCGGCTCTTTTAATGAGGGTTGCGACGTCTCCCTCCCCACACCCATAAACCAGTCGGGTTGGACGTCACCACTAATTCGTTTCAGCGATGATAGGATAAAGGAGGGACATTAAGAAATAAATTCCCCCTCACGACCCTCGCTGAGCTCACGGCTCAGTCCCTACATATTTATGCCGCGTTTCCAGCCGCTGGGTGAGGAGCTACTTAGCGCTGCGGCTCCTCCGAGGGGCGGCCGGGCAGCGAGCAGCGGCCGAGCGGACGGGGTGAGCCAGGGGCGCGCGTGGGGCGCCCAGCACTGCGCCGGGGAAGCCCGCAGCCTCTGTCCCGAACTTGGGTTCGCTGGGGCTGAGGGAGGGGACGCGAGGGGAGGGGAGAAGAGAAGGGAGGAGTGGGGGATATGGGAGAGGGGGTGGGGAGGGATCTTAGAGGCACAAAGCCGAGGGGAAGGGGAGCGACGCGCGCGGCTCCTACCCGGAGGCCAGTGGGTGCAACCGGCGCCTTCCAGCCGCGCGGGGCGGCGGACTCGGAGGATCCAGAACCCGGAGCGTGGCAACCGCGGGCGCCCGGGAGGAGGAGGAGGAGGAGGAGGCGGCGGCGGGCGGGCGGGTGCGCAGCGTAAAGAGGCAGCCTCGGCGCTGCCCGGCTCGGCGGCAGGTGAGTTCCTGATCCAGGCGTCCCGCGCCCCTTCTCCGTCCACAGGGCTCCCCGCTCCCGCCGGAGACCCTGGTGTTCGCGGAAGGCTCGGGCTTTGCTGCGCGTCCCAACTTGGTTCGAGCGGCCTCGTTTTCCACCTAGCCGGCGGCCCCAGGCCCAGGGCTCAGGTCCTGGGGGTCTGCGCGCCCGCCCCGCTCCAACTTTGCAAGGACCCCAGTCCCTCCCCAGCCACGCTCGGCTTCGAGCTGCGCGCCGGCGGTAATGGCGGAGCCCTTGGCACCGCTCGCTACCCTCCTGCGGGCAGCCCGGGCCGGGGGATGCCAGTTCCTGGGGACCATTGCACCTGCCCAAGCTCAACTTTATGCCTTCCTCGGTGTCCTACTCTGCGGCCAAATCGCAGCTGCGAGCCGCAGATAATGGCGGAGTCTTTGGCACCGGCAGCCGTCCGCGACTGGGGGCCCGAGGCTGGGAGGGCTCCGCTCCCTGGAACCTCACTCCGGCCTGACCTCCAACTTTGCGAGGAGCCTCGTCGCGCTCTCCTCCCGCGGTCACGGCGGGGCCGCCCATACCTCTCACTTTTTCCATCTGGGCGGGATTGGGGCGTAGGAGCGCCGTCTCCAGAACCTGGGAAAGTTGTGCCTCTCCTGCGAAGGAGGCTCTAGGGCTCACCGTGTGTCCGCCAGGAGGCCGAGGGGCGCGCTCCGCCGCGGTTTGGGGTTGGGCAGTGGAACGAGCGCGCGATGAGGTTGCTTCCAGGTGGCCAAGGGTCGGAGCGGGGTCCCCGGGGCATCCAACTTCCAGGGCCACTCAGGGGCACTTGAGTCCGAGGTCCCGGAAAGGGCTCTCTCAGGACTGCGCCCCAGAGGACGCCAGACGCTCGCCTCCACCCCCAGGTCACTGTGACCAGAGAGGGCTTGTGGCTTTCCAAGCTCTGCATCAGGCTGTCTGGGGTAGACATCCGGAGAGGAGAGGCTCTCACGGAGAGGCAGCCGAGGAGGTCAGGAACCTTTCCAGTGACTCCCCGGGGTTGTGGTCCTAGATCTACCCATTACTTGTTGCGTGACCTTCGGTAAGTCATCTTTCTCAGCCTCAGTTTCTCATCTGTGAAATGGAGAAACAGTACCTTTTTCATGGGGCTGTCGTGAGGACGTTAAAAAACCATAAATGTGAATATGAAGTCAGGGTAAGTGTTCACAACGCAGAAAGTGTTGCTGATACTTGATTATTATTGTAATGCTCTGGGACCGGATCTGGGAGACTCGCACGCAGGTCTAGGGTTTCCCGCCAGTAGGAATTGGGGGGTCCACCCCGCAGGGTACTACAAGCTGCAGAAGGTTGCGCTCGCCTCCATCTCTACCCCGGTAATCCTGGGGAAGATGCATGGGGTTCTTCCCTCTCCTCCCATAGCCCAGCTCAAACCTGTGGTCAGGCCTAAGAAAAGCGCGCACGCAGCCACCACGGAGGGGGGAGGGTCCCCAGGGACGCTGCTAGGCTAGGGTGCAGTGCGGGCGAGCGCGCCCCTAGGTGCCTAATCTGACCTCTGGCGGCCCAGGACCGTGAGAGACAGGAGAAAGGACCCCCCAGACTGCTCCTCCCTAGAGGAATGAGGGAAAACGGTTCCCTTTCTTCAGTACTTCTCTAACGGGGGTCGGGGCAAACGCAAGAAATTCGCAAACACACCAGGGAACATTGACGCAGCTCTCTGGAGCGTGGATTTTCCCCCGTTATTTTTTAGAAACTGAAGATAAAATAGGAAAGGGGCTCTGGTGGCAGCTCCCCAAGCACTCATGGGTCGCGTCCGTTTTCCGCCCTCAAGGCATCTCAGCGGATGGTTTGAGAAGCCTCCGCAGGTCTCTGAAGGAGGGGTCTCTGCCTCAGCAACAACGCTACAGCTGCCCAGGCCCCTTTCCACTAGCCTGGGTTTCAGAAGCGCCCTGAGGGGCGCACAGCTCTCTCACTGACACTGACAGCTCCAAGGCACTGTCAATATTATTCACCTGGAGCCTCCTAACAACTCTCAGCTTGCCAGTGCAGCCATCTGAATCCCATTTGGCAGGTGCAGAAACTGAGGTGGGGCAAACCAAGCTACCTGCTGATAGTCACCTAGCTGGTAAGTGGCGCTACCCAAGACCTCAACCCCAATTTTTGGCTTCTTAATTAGGGGCTGTTTGCATGCATCTGGGCACCTGCGCAGTCTAACATGTACCCGAGCCTTAGCACACACAGCTGCATTTCCCGATGTATCTGTTCAGCCAGAGGCCACCCCTATGGTCAGGGGCATGGCTGTGTCTCTACAAATTGTGTGTGTGTGTGTGTTTTCCCAAAGCTCCAGATCCTGTAGAGAAAGAGTGTGGTAGAGAGACCTGGTGAAGACCTTGGCTTGAGGCCAAGCTTAGCTCACTCCATGGCTGTGTGACCTCAGGTTGATCACTTAACCTTCCTGAGCTTCAGTTCTGTTATTTGTAAAATGAGAATAGTAACTCTCATACGGGAAAGTTTGTGATTATGTATGTGAAAGGTGTTCTGAAAACAATGTTATGCCAAGATTGGTGATTTGAAGGAAGGAAGGAAGGGAACCCTAAACAGAGGGAAGAGTATTCCGTGGAGCCATTTGGGGCTAATAATGTCATCGTGGCTTTCAGACCAGCCTGCTTTTTGCACTTTCTCTCTCCTCTTTATTTTTGCCAAATGGCCAAAGCCAGCCCCCAGGAGCCTCTGTGTTCCATGGGGAAGGACCACAAGGAGAAGAATGAGAAGCTGGGGGTATTCTGATGGGTTAGGCTGCTCCCAAGGGGTCTCTGTGAGTGAGATGCAAAGAGCTGTTGTCCAGAAACTTCCCCACTGGCGGAAGTGCTGATTTCCCAGGAGGCAGAAAGATTTGGAGGTCAGTTTGCCCGCATATTGTGAGCACAGACAATTTGACTGTGCCTGTTGAGCTCACAATCTGCAGATGTTTTTTTCCTGTGTTGCCGGTCACACAGGTTCTGTGGGTCCATGCAGGGCTTGGAATGCGGTGAAGAGCCACAGGCAACAATCCATGCTCATGAGAACTGAGGCTTTTTCTCATTAGAAACTGGAATTTGCAGAAGTTGAATCTGGCATTTCAGGACCCATTTTCATCCAAATTGTTTGAACGAAGGGGCACGTTTCCTGCCACGAATCAGTGTGGATTTGTATAGTTAACACCATATAGGTTATAGACATGACCATTTTCCTTGTTCTAATATATGATAACATTTAAACATCATCTGATCCAGTGAGTACCAAACATCATCCCAGTGGACCATTGGTGTCAGAAGACAAGTCACTGGTTAAAAGCAAAGATGCTAGGTCACACCCTAAATCCATCACATCAGCATCCCTGGGGGAGAGCGGAAATGTGTGTATTTTTCAACAAGGCTGCTCCAGGACATTCTAATGCCTTCAGTTCTTGTCTGTCACCCTCATTGTACAAATGGGGAAACTGAGGCCCAGAAAAGGCATGTGACTCAATGAAAGTCACACAGCACATTACTGCCAAAGCTGGGCTAGAACCTCAGTGTCTTGACTCTTTGTCCAATCCTCATTGATGATAATTTCATGTTTCACCCTTCAGTACAGAGAAGCCCCGTAAATGCCAAACTTTAAAGAAATTTAATTTCATCTCTTCTGGTTGTCATTCTAATTTAGATCAACTGCTCAGAGGGGACTGAAAATAATTCCTCCCACCTTGACCTTGCTGGGTGTCAGCCTGAGTTCCTGTCTAATCTTGGCCTTTAGCCCCACTATTTGATCTGTCCCTTTCAAAGGGGAAATTCCATCTTTTTCTGTTTTTTTGTTTGTTTGTTTGTTTGTTTGTTTTGAGACACAGTCAATCTCTATTGCCCAGACTGGAGTGTTGGTGATGTGATCACAGCTCACTGCATCTTCGACCTCCTGGGCTCAAATGATCATCTCTTCTCAGCCTCCGGAGTAGCTGGGACTACCGGCACGTGCCACCACACCTGGCCAAGTTTTGTATTTTTTATAGAGATGGAGTTTTGTCATGTTGCCCAGGCTAGTCTTGAACTCCTGGGCTTAAGCCATCTGCCCGCCTTGGCCTCCCTAAGTGCTGGAATTAGAGGTATGAGCTACCACACCAGGCCTGGGAAATTCCCTTTATAAGTGACCTATCAGGTGTAACTTCTGGAAAGAAGTAATCACAGAGCTAATAAACCCAGTTTAACTACCATTGATTTCACCAAAGCCATTGGTTTGAGCTCATTTCAACAGCCCATCGGCTTTCCAACCAAGCTTTGTGAGCATGTTTATTGCTTACATGCCCGTTCTTAAGGTAGAAGAATTATGAGCAGCCCCTGCAGCACCCGGCGAGGCTGGAAAATTGAGTCCATTTGAATCTTGTCAATAAAAATGATGTATCAACAGAAAGTGCCTGTAAGTCCCTAATTCAAGTGTGGGAAACAGGGTATAGAGGACATGGGTCTTGGCACAGTCATATGATGCTAAGGATGAACAGCAGTGATCATGGGCCGTTCGGCAGCAGACGTCAGCACAATTTGTCATAAGTGTCATGATAGGTGTGAAATGGACCCCAAGGGCAGGTGCCCAGATAAAGGTGGTGTGAGCCCCATTCTAATGAAGCCTGCAGTCTGGCTAAGCAGTGAACACCAGACAAGCCCTGTACCTGGCATGAAGTTTCTGCAAGAGAGGTGGAGGTGAGGTGCTGTGGCAGCACTCAGGCAAGTGGTTGAGGGAATCAGGGAGGACTTCTCAGAGGAGGCGGCATCAAAGCCTGTAGGCTGATTTGTGGCACCCTCTCAGGGATGGAGTCCCAGTGCCAAACTGGGCCAGCAGCAGCCAGGTTGAAAGGCAGGGCCTCACACTGAGAATCGTCTTAGGAAACTTCAGGGACCAGCTTAGGCATGTGGATTCTGTGACTCAGGGTGAGTTTAACAGCTCTGACCCTCCGGCATGTCGTTTATACAGCAGAGGTTATAAGGACTACATGGTGTTGCTATGAGGATTTAATGGGATAGTGTGTGTGTGTGTAACTCGGGAAAGGAAAGAGCATTGGGCTCATCTCAGTGATCATAGCAAAGAAAAGGAATTTTAAAAAGAGTTAGCCAGCCAGGTGCGGTGGCTCACTCCTGTAATCCCAGCACTTTGGTAGACTGAGGCAGGAGGATTGCTTGAGTTCAGCATTTGAGTCCAGGCTGGGAAACAGTGAGACTCCGTCTCTGCAAAAAAATACAAAAAAATTAGCTAGGTGTGGTGGTGTGCAGCTGTGGTCCCAGCTACTCAGGAGGCTGAGGTGGGAGGACAGTTTGAGGCAGGAGAATTGCTTGAACCCGAGAGGCAGAGGTTGCAGTGAGCTGAGATTGTGCCGCTGCACTCCAGCCTGGGTGACATGGCCAGAATCTGTCTTGAAAAGAAATAAATTAATTCATTAATTAAAAAAAATAGAGTTAGCCAGTTGGTGTAGTCTGAGCCCCTTTCTCTTGCTCAGCCTCAGCTTTCTTATCTGTGAAATGGAGTTGGAACTTAAGGGAATCTCCCTTCAGGGACCTGCAGATATGTTCTGTTAGGCAGACAGAGGGTTTTTTATTTTCTGTTTGTTTGGATTGGGGGGCATTGTTTTCTCGAGTTTTGTTTGGAGAGTATTTTTTCTTCCTTTAGGTCACCAGCCTCACCTTTAAATATTGTTTGATTCACTTGTCTGGCCCTTCAAGGTATGTGAGTCTACAACCCCAGAACTAACTTCCCTCAAAGACCTTTTCAGCTTTAACATCCTCTGCCTTACCTGAGAGCAACGTTGGCCCAATTGTCATCCATCAGTTGCATTTATGATTTCTGCTGACATTTCCTAAAAGAAAGGTGGCCCCATTCAGGTGGAAAATACAGAAGCCCTTTGCAAGGGGCACAGTTTCCACTTTCAGCTGGGGCATTTCCCACCTCTGATTTGCATGTTCTGTTACCTACTAAGACTGGGGTTTCCTGGGAATCCTGAGCCTTCTCTTTTTGACCATCCATGATGCTTCAGGAGCCTACAGGTTTTCAGAGGTGCCCCGAAAAGCGTCTCAGCTTCTGCTGGGAACGTTTGCCCACTGGCATTAAATAATACTCGATAATCTCTTCTTTATTCAAAACCTGACAGCTAAATTTTGCTACCATGAGGATTAAAAAGGTGGGCCTTTCTGAAATTCATTTCCAGATAGAAATGAAGAAGGAATCTTATGAATTCAAAAAGCTCATGCAACTTCAGATAGTATCTATGTCCAGCCAATGTTTCCCAGCCAAAGTATTTCTTGTCATAAACAAGAGTGAAGTCATGCTCTATTGCCCAGGCGTGGAGTACAGTGGCGCAATCTCGGTTCACTGCAGGCTCCGTCTTTTGGGTTCAAGCAATTCTCCTGCCTCAGCCTCCCAAGTAGCTGGGACATCCTATGCTTACCTGCCCACCATGCCCGGCTAATTTTTGTATTTTTAGTAGAGACAGGGTTTCACTATGTT
Organism: Cacajao melanocephalus; assembly: GCA_963573385.1. Taxonomy (NCBI): domain Eukaryota; kingdom Metazoa; phylum Chordata; class Mammalia; order Primates; family Pitheciidae; genus Cacajao; species Cacajao melanocephalus. The sequence goes on from CAUYLG010040695.1 coordinate 39,737, forward strand.
GGCCAGGCTGATCTTGAACTCCTGACCTCGTGATCCACCTGCCTTGGCCTCCCAAAGTGCTGGGATTACAGGTGTGAGCCACGGCACCCAGTCAAAGTCAGTTGCTCCTTCAACAAACACACCCTGAGCTCCCAGCTCTGTGCCAGACCCCATAAGAGAGGCTTCTTCATAAGGAAAGGGAAGACAGAGTCCCTATCCTCAAGTAGTTCATGGTGTCCAAAACAGGTATCCACTCACCAATAACTAGATGCAGTGGGGCAGATGATGTGGACAGTCCATCCTATTTAGGCATTAAAATAGCCACGTGGATCACGTTGGGCTGTATGTCATTCCAGGAATTTTCAGCATTAAAAAACGTAACCTCCGGGGAGAAATCAGAATAGTACTCAATTGCAACCGACATATTTTGGGCATATTTTTCTCTTTAATTTTTTTGAGGCAGTATCTGAGCTCTGAAATATTCAGTAAGAAAAATGAAAGCCAGTTATGTGCATCTGCCAGAATTCAGGTAATGAACACAGTCGTAGCATCTATGTGCTTGTTTATTATAAGTCGTAGCTGGCAATACCTTCAGTTATCATTTTGCCTCTAATATCATGGTAGTGACTGAAATGAAATCCCTTTCTTTCTCACAAAGCATGGTGTAAAATAATAGGACTGAATGGGTTTCTTGGCTTGATATTTTTATTGATTTTGATGATTTTTTAACAAACATGCCACATTCCTATATGTAGATAAATATTATTTCCCTTCTAGCTGCCGTCAAGGTCTAGGATTTCTTGGCGGTACCTTCTTCAAGACTTGCCTTCAGAAAGCATATTTCTTTTTGAATCTCCTTACTAGTGATATCTTACTGGGCTTTTGAGGATGCAGTTGAATTTCAGAAACGGCAAGAAGCCGTTGAGAACCACATTTTTCTGGCAAAAACAGGTGATGACATTGGATGAAATGTAGAGATTTGTGTTTTGTTTGTTTCGTTGGTTTTTTCATTGTTGTTTTGTTTCGCTTTTATAGAGATGGATTCTCACCATGTTGCTCAGGCTGGTCTTGAACTCCTGGGCTCAATCGGTCCTCCTGCCTCAGTGTCCCAAAGTGCTGGGATTACAGGTGTGAGTGCAGCCCAAAATGTGGAGATTTCGTTTTGAGGAGGGCTATTTTTAAAAACCATATGGTGTGATCAGGATTGCCTATCTGGTTAAAAACTGACATTTATGTCAAGCATTGTGCCCCGTGTACTTCATCTTGTGACTCTGATGATGGGAGGCAGCCTCCATGATACTAAAACTCTTCCTTCCCAAGAACCCCTTGACACCTATTTCTGGGAAGCAGGTTGTCTGCTTCTCTCTCCTAACCAGCAGGGATGAGATTCATGACTTCAGTTGTCATTGTTTAAAAAACAACCTTAACTGTGTATTCGGTGAAAATGCAAGTAGAGTATATGGTTAATTTTCTTAGGTGCAATAATGGTACTGTGGGTTTTGTGGGAGGCTGTCTCTACGCTGAAGATATGTGTGCTTAAGAATTTAGAGCTGAGACATCATGATTCTGCAGCTTATTTTAAAATGGTTCATTGTAAAGATAGGTAAGTAGGTTGGTAGATAGATAATAGATAGAGAGGTAGGTAGGTATGTAGATAGATTGATTGATGGATGATAGCTAGCTAGCTAGATGATAGATAGATAGATAATAGGTAGATAGATGATTTATAGATAGATAGATAGATAACAGATGATAGGTAGGTAGATGGATGGATAGACAGATGATATGTACATAGGTAGGTAGATAGATAGGTACATACATGGATGGATGGATGGATGGATGCGTAGGTAGGTAGGTGGGTAAGTAGGTAGATGGGTGGATGGATGGATAGATGGATAGATGATTCATAGAGAAATACAAGTAGATAAATATGAAAATGCTAATAGTTGTTGAACTGACAGTTTATGGGTGTTTTGACACCATTCTTTTACATTTTCTGTTTAAATACTTCAGCATAAAAAAGTTGGGAGGGAAGAATGGCTTTCAACTTTCCTCCGTGTTAAATTTTTCCACGTTTCTTAGGAGAATAATACTTAGCCTTCTCGTTTCTATCCCCACACATGAATACATATGCACACTCATATACACACTCATGAGCACACACATCTCTCTCTATCTCTCTCCCTCTTTTTTCCTGGAAGAAATAATCCTGCAGTTTAGCAGAATGTCACTGTTTTTCATGGCAGCTTCTCTTTACATTTTTCCCTCAGCATTTTAATTAGGGCTGTGAGTCACCATGCTTTATGAAGGCTGGTGACAATGTCATTTACGGCTGTTTAGCATCCCAATCGAGCCCTCTTTGGCGGTGCTTATTACATCAGGGGCATTGAGCAGTGAGCAGGCGACAGTTCCCTCTGTCAGCAACAGAACAGGCTCAGGGCCTCTTGAGGGACTGGGAAATGAGCTTGAGGTTTGTTCCTGGAATAGCTTCCAAAGTTGCCTTTCCCATGGCTGGCGATACAGCCCGGGCACACCTGAATACGTTTGAGCCCAAAAGGGTTGTTCAAAACTAAAGCTCTGACCTCCTTCTCAGTGATAGCAAGCTTCCTCCCAGATCCAGGGCTCTCACCTCCAGAGTGTGCAGTGCCATGACAGGGGTCTTGCTCTGTCACCCAGGCTGGAGTGCAGTGGTGTGACGATGGCTCACTGCAACCTCAACTTCCCTGGCTCAGGTGATCCTTTTACCTCCGCCTTCTGAGTAGCTGGGACTACAGGTGTGCACCACCACACCTGGCTAATTTTTTGTATTTTTTGTGGAGACAGAGTCTTACCATGTTGCTCAGGCTGGTTTCAAATTCCTGGGCTCAAGCAGTCTACCTGTCTCAGCCCCCAAAAGTCCTGGGATTACAGGCATGAGCCACCCTACCCAGCAGGTTCTTGAATGCTTTAGACCCCTCTGGGTGTCAGATGATGGAGAAGAGGCAGGATTCTGAAACCCCTCAAAGCTGGGTTCAAATCCAACCACTGCCATTTATTCACTCTGTAACCTTGGCAAGTTCTTTAATCTCTCCATAAATCTCATTTTCCTCTTCTGTAAACACAGGAAGAATTCCACTTCACTGCGTTATTGAGACCATTAAATGCTTGGCACATGCAGGCTACTCCATCAGTTTCTCGGCAAGGATGAGCTCGGTGATTAGGATGACTTGACTTAGACATGTCATGCCCTTGACTACCCAGGTTCCTTCTGATATTCCTCATCCCAAGGGGCAATGGAAGTGAAGATTTGTCAGTTAGGGTCTAAACTGGAAATAGAAGGCACTTGCAGCTGGGATTGCCAAAGTAATTTAATTAAGGAGCTGCTTACTGACACAGGTTAAGGCATCGACAAGCAGGTGCTGAAGTACTCAGGGACTAGCAACCGGGGCAGCAGTTGGCACTCCAGGTCTGAAGGAGCACGGAAAGTAAGCCCTTTTGGTTGGGGAATAGAGTGGGGGTGCTGGCGAAGGGAAGGGTCCCTGTAGAAGCTATGCTCGGAAGGAGGCTGCATGCAGCGGCTCATGCCTGTAATCCCAGCATTTTGGGAGGTCAAGGCAGATGGATCACAAGGTCAAGAGACTGAGATCATCCTGGCCAATGTGGTGAAACCTTATCTCTACTAAAAATACAAAAATTAGCCAGGCATGGTGGCGTGTGCCTGTAGTCCCAGCTACTAGGGGGGCTGAGGCAGAAGAATTGCTTGAACCCAGGAGGTGGAGGTTGCAGTGGGCCGAGATTGCACCATTGCACTCCAGCCTGGCGACAGAGTGAGACTCTGTCTCAAAAAAAAGAAAAAAGAAGAAGAAGCTAGGCTCAGAAGGGTACACAGACCTTGTCAGACTACAGTACTAAGATTGGGAGAGAGCAGAGAAATAGTCTGGCCTCTCTCTGATTCTCTCTCATCTCCTGTCTCCACATCCCATTGGCCAAACCCAATCAGATGCCAGAGGGCAAGAGATCTTTTGCTGTCCGTAGAGGTCACCCTCTTCCTGGAGCCCAGATAAGTTTGGAGAATGAATCCAAAAGGGGCAAAGGATGGAGCACAATTAGTGCAGTTGGGGGAAAAGGGGAAGAGCTCACCAATAACGGTGAGTAAGACTCATCCCAGTTCGTCAGCTCTGAGCAAAAATGTGTTTCCCTGAGTTGGGACATTCTGGATTGTCTCCATTTTGCTTCCCGGATCCAGGACATGCTGGCATGTCTCCAGTTGTCTGTAGGGTCTTTATGAAATCCTCAAAATAATTCAGGCATTTGCTTTCATTTCAAACACCCAAGGTACTTTGAGAAAATGGGAGTGTGTATTATAAAATCAAGTGAACAGTGCTAGGGCATTGCAACTTAGCTTGCAAAGTGTAGGGTGGAGTCCTAAAGGACTCAGTTAATTGAGAAGGTGTGGCTCATTGAATAATCTGGTGAAATAGCTTTGATGTGCATTCAACAGATAACAAGTAAGTGCCTGTTGAATGCCCACTCTGCACCGTCCCTGAGCACATCACACATCGTCCCAGGACAATGGCGTACTGCGCCCTGCCAGCCAGGCATGCAAGTCTTATCAAAGCACAAAAGGTTCTTAGATTTCAAAGCAATGTTTTCTAATGATAGCATCTCAGGAATCCTGAGATTTTATTGCTGACTTTCAAGGAGAGTTGTAGATTAAACTTGGAGAAACTTTCTTGGTGGAATGGCACTGATGCTGTAGAAAAAACTCTGAAGTGGGAGCTGGGAGTCTGTATGTCTCTGGCAATAATAAGAACAACAGCCAGCCAGGCACGGTGGCTCCCACCTGTAGTGCCAGCACTTTGGGAGGCCAAGGAGGGAGCATCGCTTGAGCTCAGGAGTTCAAGACCAGCCTAGGCAACATAGCAAGCCCCGTCTCTACAAAAAAATAAAAAATTAACCGAGTGTGGTGGCTCGTGCCTGTAGGTCCAGCTACTCAGAAGCCTGAGGCAGGGGGATCCTTGAGCCCAGGAGTTCAAGACTGCACTTAGCTATGATCGCACCACTGCACTCCAGCCTGGCAACACAACAAGATCCAGTCTCTAATAATAAATAAATAATAACACCAGCCAACGTTCTTCATGTACTTGCTACAGACCAGGTACCATGCTAAGCCCTGGACCTGTATAAGCACGGGTTTCCAAAATATGGTGGTTACTCCGCTTGTGAGACCCATTTTTTTATTGTTTTATCTCATTGAGGTAAAATTCACGTAGCATAAAATTAGCCATTTTAAAGTAGCATTTAATACATTCCCAGTGTCGTGCGATCATTGCCTCTAACTAGTTCCAAAACATCTCCATTACTCCACAAGGAAACCTGGTACTTCTTAAGAATTGAAAACAAATATTCAAACAAAAACCTTTACCTGTACGTTCATAGCACTATTCACAATAGCCAAAGGGTGGAAACAATCCAAATGTCTGTCAGTGGACGAGTGGATAAACTAAAAGTGGCATATCCGCCTCTGCAATGGAATATTACTCAGCCATTAAAAGGAATGAAGTGCTGACTCATGCTGTAACATGGATGAACCTCAAAAGCATGATGCTGAGTGAAAGAAGCCAGACACAGAAAGCCTCATCGTGTAGGATTTCATTTATATGCAGTATCCAAAATAGAAGAATCCACAGAGGCACAAAGCAGATTAGTGGTTGCCAGGGGGCAATGAGAGGGGAAAAGGGGAACCACTGCTTTTCTGATACCCATTTTTTTAAAAACTTTTATTTTGAAGTAATTTTAGACTCACAGAAAAGTTGCAATATGGTACAATGAGTTTCTTTATACCCTGACCTAGTTTCCCCCATGTTAATATCATACATAACCATAGTCTAATTATCAGGAACAGAAGATTGACAATGGCAAGATATTAACTAAATGACAGACCGTATTCGAATTGCATCACTTTCTCCACTACTGTGCTGTTTCTGTTCAGGATCCCACACTGCTTTCGGCACTGATTTCTCTCTGCCCCCTCTGACCTGTGACAGTGTGTCGGTCTTTCCTTGTCTCCCATGGGCTTGACACTTTTGAAGATGACTGGTCAGTTACAGTGCCACTCAGTGTGAATTTGTTCCACGTTTTTTTCATCATTAGACCAAGGTGCCATTTAAAAAATTTGCTCATTAAATATTTGTTTTGATCATAGAAAAAAGCAGCTAGCAAATTTATACCACGATTTTGTGGAGATTAGCCTTTAGAATGAGGCTATAGTAAGTAGCTAACATAGAAAGTGAGTTCATTGTAAGGGAAAACATTCAATAAATAATTGCATAGGCAAGACACCAGTATGGTGCAAAGATACGATGTTGGTAAGAGCAGCTTGGGAAACGTGACATTATCTCTTGTAATCCTCATAAGGTAGATTCAGGACTATTGTTTTTCTCTAATTTTATAGATGAAGAAACAGAGGCATAGAGATGCTAAAGCCCTTGACCAAGTCACATGTCAGTAAATGACAGAATCAGGATTTGAATCCTGTGCCTGTGATCTTAAACTATGACATTCCCCCATAATTCTTGCTTCCAACCTCCGCGACATCAGCTTGTAGACTGTTTAAGGTGATGCCGTTCTCTTCTGTGATTTTATTTCGGGTGATATTTGCAGAGCTCCGCTGAGTAAAGCTGACTCGGGTGGGAATGTGTCCCGCAGTGCGGAGAGGGGGTGTCCTCCAGGAGCTTCCCAGGTGTGCTCGTGCCACATGAGATAAGCCAGTTCAGGTAACACCCAGGTGGAGTCTCTAAAAAAAACCTGTAGGGGATCTAGGACTGAATCTTCCCTTGGAATGGAGGAAGGGAGTTACACTCCACTCAGCTCCTGACTAGTTTGACATCAAAAGAAAAAGCCCAGTTTAGATAGAAAGGTGTCATTCCAGGAAAGGCTTTGGTGCATGCACACCCAAGGTGAAAGAAGAATCAGATACAGACTTAAGGATGACGGTTGTGCAAAGCACTGCACCATTCTCAGTAGATTTAACCCAGGGAGAACGAGGTCAGGGTTGAGCATCGGCCACAGGGCACAAGCTGGGATGGATGCTGTGATCTCACATGGAGGTGGGGACCTCATCGAACACCTGGACCCCGTGGGGCCACCTATGACAAGAACCAAATCACTGAGCACACCTTGTCCCTTCATTGAGTAGCTTCTGAAGGTGAGCTTCCTTGTTTCCCTTTAAAACTCACTTTCTAGCAGGGGTCTCACATTCAAAGACCTACATAGTCAAATATCTATTTGCAAGAAACAAATTAATGATGGGGGCCACAGGATGATGCAGGGGAACCAGAGAACTCATGCCCCACCTAAAGGGGGTGCCGCCGCCTACTCCAGCTGTTTGTAGTATATTCAGGAACACAGGCCCAGTATAAACACATCTTCCATGGTTCCAAAAAAGATAGAAATTTGTATCTTTGATGAAACCTCCAGTGTTTTTGTTTTTTGGGTTTTTTTTTTTTATTTTTGGGTTTTTTGTCTTGTTTTGTTTTGGATTGTTTTTGAGACTGGGTCACGCTCTCTGTCACCCAGGCTGGAGTGCAGTGGCATGACCTCAGCTCACTGCAACCTCCACCTCCAGGGTTCAAGTGATTCTCCCGCCTCAGACTCCCAAGTAACTGGGACAACAGGTGCGTGCCACCACGCCCAGCTAATTTTTATATTTTTAGTAGAGACAGGGTTTTGCCATCTTGGTCAGGCTGGTCTTGAACTCCTGACCTCAAGGGATCTTCCTACCTTACCCTCCCAAAGTGCTGGGATTACAGGTGTGAGCCACCGTGCCCAGCCTAAAACTTCCAGCTTTTAAATGGTGGTAACAAACTTGGGTGAAAAAATTAGTTTTAACTGTATTAACCAAATGCAATTCATTTGTATACCTATGGGCTGTCATTGATAGAATGTGACCAGAGCCTGACTGAAGCATGTGATATCCTGGATCTGAAGCATTTTTTTGGTGCATAACAGGCGATAGTTTGAGTTGAAATTGAAATTTCCTTTGAAATGGCCATTTGTGTAGGTCACAAAAAGTCACAGGGGCCTTTAGAGGCAAACTACCAGTGTTGCTCAAACTCCAGTGGGCATGTGGATCCCTGAGGATCCTCCTAAAATGCAGAGTCTAATTCATAGGTCTGGTCTGGGGCTTGGGATTCTGCGTTGCTCACATGCTCCCAGGTGATGCCGATGGTGCTGGTACGTGGACCACAGTTTGGGTAGCAAGAAACTAGACCATGTTCATTGCTGGTGATTTTGCAAACTCCATTAAGACCCACCCCACCATTGGCTTTCCTTTTTCTGAATCCAAGTTTTGTTTTTGTTTTAGTTATTTGAGACAGAGTCTCGCTCTGTGACCCAGGCTGGAGTGCAATGGTGTGATCTTGGCTCACTGTAACCTCTACCTCCTGGGTTCAAGCCATTCTCTTGCCTCAGCCTTCCGAGTAACTGGGATTACAGGGGCATGCCACCATGCCCTGCTAGTTTTCATATTTTTGGTAGAGACGGGGTTTCACCATGTTGGCCAGGATGGTCTCAAACTCCTGGCCCCAGGTGATCTGCCTGCCTCAGCCTCCCAAAGTGCTGGGATTATAGGCATGAGCCACCACGCCCAGCCTGAATCCAAGTTTTATTAACCAAGTGTCTGAAGTCTCATTCATTCATTCATTCATTCATGCATTCATTCATTCATTTGTAATGGGCTGTGCCATCACCTCCCTGAAGCTGCTTGACAGGAAGTGAGGTGAGACCAGCCTTGGCTTTCTGCATGGCGACCACTGGCTGGAACTGCCCTCTAAATGTGGCATGGGCCCTCCAGTTCTCTACAGTCCCCACTGCTCCCTCTCACCTCTCACAGGGACTGCTTCATTCAATAGCTGTAGACTTAGAGATTGAGACCCTGATTCACTGAGTACCTATTATGTGCCGAGTCCTGTGCTATGCACAGGTTTTGTTTTGTTTTGCTTTGCTTTTTTTGGAGACAGTGTCTTGCTCTGTCACCCAGGCTGGAGTCCAGTGGCACAATCACGGCTTACTGCAGCCTCAATCTCCTGGGCTCAGTAATCCTCCTGCCTCAGCCTCCCAAAGTGTTGGGATTACAGGCATGAGCCACTGGGCCCAGCCCTAAGTAGTTACTTGATAAAAGCTGAGTAAATGAAGGAATTGTAACAGATGTCTCTGATACTATGATCATTATTTTATTTGATTTTTTATTTGAAAAACTACATTATCATCTATGATTTTCTTACAGCACTAAATATATATTTTAAGCTTCTTATCCTAATTACAAAGTTGATTGTTTAGACATTTACTGTGATAAGCAACTAGAATCTGTTAGCCCTGCCTTCTCATCTCACTTGTAGTGGTATCTTTAGATACCGTTATTGATCCTGGGGAGGCAGCTAATTTTTAGAGGTATTTCACCAGGAAGAGAGGTGAGTCAATTTTTGACTGCTTGGACAATAAGTTGTTAAGATCCAGTATAACAAGACAAAAAGAACATCTTGCAGCTGGGTGCAGTGGCTCACGCCTATAATCCCAGCACTTTGGGAGGCCGAGGCAGGTGGATCACATGAGGTCAGGGGTTTGAGACCAGCCTGGTCAACATGGCAAAATCTCATCTTTACTAAAAATAAAAAAATTCGCTGGTGGGCACCTGTAGTCCCAGCTACTCAGGAGGCTGAGGCAGGAGAATTGCTTGAACCCAGGGGGCAGAGGTTGCAGTGAGCCAAGATTGTGCCGCTGCACTCCAGCCTGGGTGACAGAGTGAGACCCAAAAACAAAAGAAAGAAATGATTATATACCCTGAGTTTGATCCTAATTCTGATTCTGTTTCTAAGAATCTTAGGCAAGTCCTTTCCTAACTATGAGCCTCTAGCTCATCTGCAAAATGTAATGTAAAACCAGTGGCTTCTACCCTTATTATTTATTGTTTAATGGAGTGCTTTGAAAATCATATTAATGCCATGGCCTGTTTTCCCCATATAAATGCACATGTCCACAAAAGTTGTGCACACAATTCCAGGATTTTCAAGGTTCCCTGAGCACCGTAGGAGGTTCATAAAATCCACATTGTGAATTGGAATAGAAAATCCCTAGCATCTCTTTCAACTTTCAGTTACTAAAATTATAGAATTGAGCTAAAAATATATAGCAGTACTTAGAATGTGAAAAAAGCAAAGACATTGAGTTCAGACAAACTTACCTTGAGTTCCCACCACTGACACTAGCTGCATGACCTATGTCTTAATGTCTTTGAGCCTTGATTTTAACATCTGTAAAATGGTAATTATAATGTCATGTCACATTCATATTGTGTTGCAAGAATAAAAATGAGATAATCCAGTAAAGTGCTTACATATAAAAATGTTCAAAATTTAAGTTGAACCATATGATATTGAAAAATTTGATCATTTGCAAAACTGTTAATTACATATATTTCAACCTAAGTAATAAGTATTCAGTGTGGATAGGTGGGCACTTATTCACCAAATATTTATTGTGTGCTTACTAGGTGCTAACATGTTCTAAGAAGAAAGTCAATTACATTGTGCAAATGAAAGCAGACCTATGGTGCTTTCACTCCAAGTGGCCAGCAAATGTATACTAGGCTCAGGCCTGCCTTAATGAATATTTTCCCCCTTGTCCTTGGTACTAGTCTACACATTCATGCTAAGGTAGGGCAACTGCAAATACATTTTGTATAATTGAAAAGTCTTGATGTTTAACTCAAGTTTGACCCATTTATATTTATTGTTATTAATGATATATGTGACATATGTGGAATTACTTCTGCCATTGTAGTTTGTATTTTCTATTTAACATGTTTTCCATTTATGAAATTCATTTGTAACTGATTCAGGCCTATGTGGATGCTGTGGATCTATTTAAAGGGAACTTTTGAGTGAAGGGAACAGATATTATTACTGCTCTCTTAAAATAGGTATTGTTTTTCCTGCCCTGAGCACTTTGTGTCAGCCTTTTGACTCAGCTCCCCTACAACAGAAAGCACCCAAGGATGCCAGGCATGAGAGAAGAAACTTGGTTAAGCCTCAAGTTTAACAATGATGTACAATTTGGAGAAAACAGTTATTGATATTCTCTGCAAAATAAAAACTCAGCATGGTTATTATAGTTGATGTTTACAATTTACGAAGTGCCCTTCACAGTGTCCATCTTGCTTAATTGTTACAAAAGCCTTGGCAACTAGTTGTTATTACCTTTTCAATTTCGCAAAAAGAAATTGAGAGTCAAAATGTTAAATGACTTACCCAAGATCAAATAGCCTGTAAATGGCAAAGCTTGGAATTGAGCCAAATTGAGAAAATTTTTTTTATAGCTGAATTCTCACAATTATGGAAATGACCTTATTAGGAAATGTTGACTCTTGCAACTAAATTACTAGACCACAACGAAATTACTACTCATGGAAGACAATTCTTTTTTGAGATGGAGACTTAGGAAATGTTGACTCTTGCAACTAAATTACTAGACCACAATGAAATTACTACTCATGGAAGACAATTCTTTTTTTTTTTTTTTTTTTTTTTTGAGATGGAGACTCATTCGGTTGCCAGGTTGGAGTCCAGTGGCGCAATCTCAGCTCATTGCAACCCCAGCCTCCCAGGTTCAAGCAATTCTACTGCCTCAGCCTCCCAAGTAGCTGGGATTACAGGCAAGCACCACCACACCCAGCTAATTTTTGTATTTTTAGCAGAGACGGGGTTTCACCATGCTGGCCAGGATGGTCTTGATCTCCTGACCTCGTGATCCACCCGCCTTGGCCTCCCAAAGTGCTGGAATTACAGGCATGAGCTCCTGCACCCAGCCAAGACAATTCTATAAAATGAGTTTCATTCATTCATTATTCTCTTTCACCCTCATCTTCCTCCCTCTCTCCCTCCCTCCCTCCCTCCCTCCCTTCCTTCCTTCCTTCCCTCCTCCTTTCCTTCTTTCCTTCCTTCTTTCTTTTTGACAGAGTCATGCTCTGTCACCCAGGCTGGTGTGCAGTGGCATGATCATAAATTTTTTGTGTGTAGAGATGGTGGGAGGGGTCTCACTGTATTGCTCAGGCTGTTCTCAAACTCCTGGCCCCAGACAATCCTCTTGCCTCAGCCTCCCAAAGTGCTGGGATTACAGGCATCTAGCCCTTTCACGCTATTTTTACCCCGTTGTTCAGATTTCCTTCTCTCAGGAAATCCTTCATACTTCCGCTAGTGAAAGCCAGGAGCCAGGAGGTCACTGCAGACACTTCCTTCTCCCTTAGCTTCTGTATCCAATTAGTCACCAAATCTTGTTGACCCAATCTTGGAAACATCTCTTAAATCGACCCACTTCCTTCCTTCTTCCCTTTCACCACCTGATCTTTAACCACCGTCATCGCTCATCTCTGGCCTGCAGCAACCTCCTAACTGGGCTCCCCATACCCAGCCTTGCTTTTCCCACCCATTTTCCATCCAGCAGCAGCCAGAGTGTTCTTCATAAAATCTAAATCTGACCACTGTACTTCTCATCTCAAAACCCTCCAATGCTTGCCTTCGCTCTAAGAATCAAGTCCAAAATCATTAACTTGCGTTCAGGAGACCTGATAATCCAGCCTCTGATGACCTCTCCAGCTTTATCTCATGACATGGCTTTCTTCTCTCACCACGAGGGACTTTGTCCGGTGCCTCAAAATGCCAGCTCCATCCTACCACAGTGCCTTCTCACATGCTGGTCTCTCCTCCACTTCTCACTTCCACCATCCGTCTTCTTATCTGGCCAATTCTGGATCCTGACTCTTCCTCCAGGAAGCCTTTCCTGATCACCACCACCCAGACTATGTTAGGTCCCCTACGCATGCTCTCATTACCATCCTGTATTTTTCCTTTTGTTCTACTCATTGTATTTATCACTAATATTTCTCTCTAACTACCTCCACCCTAGGTTGTAAGCTTGAGGGCAGGGATGCTGTCTATCTTGCCTACCCAATACAGGCTCCAGACTGACTGCCCTGCGCTGGGGAGAGCTATGTATGAGTTAGCAAATGAATGGATGGCATGAATGAAAGAAAAGGAAGGACAAGAGGAGGCAAAGGAGAGAAAGATGGAGGGAGAAAAAGAAAGTAAAAGAATATAAGGTTGATAGGGGGTAGAAAATATGTGTCATCTTATTTTAATGATTGTTAAGAAAAGTTTCCGAGACCACTGATAATATGTTTCCTTTTTATAGTAATGAGGCTATCCTCTTGGCCATGATTATGTTTGCATATCTAGCCTGAAATGGTTCAATTTTCTTGATGTGTAATCTAAAATGACTCTAAAAATAATAGTCAACAGTATCACATGCTTTACATGAATTATCTCTGCTAATGCACTTCCATTTAAATGATCCCAACTGATTTATTGGTTTCCCTCTTTAAGGCAGAAACCATGACTGTTCCCACTTTACAGATGAGGAATCTGAGGCTAATAGGTAGCAGAGTTGGGTCACAAACCCTGGTCTTTCTGGCTCCAGATTCATGCCTTTGACTCCCACACTGAATTTACAGCAAAGGGGCATGTCTGTAGGGGCAAGGGTGGGAGGCAGAAGTGCATCTGTGGGGATTTTTGTGCCACTGAGGGGTCCATGGATGGAAGGAACTTAAGAATCTTAGCCCCAAACCCTGAAATTTTGTGTCATGGGATGGATATATTGGTCTACCGTCTGCTGAACTAGCTCATTAAATGAGCTCTGCAAAACGAAGCTGAAATGAAGACTCTGTGATTCCCCAGATCTATTCTAACATCGAGATGACAGCTCTGCAGCTCTCTCCTTATGAGAAACCAGACCATCCTCCCCATCCCACCCTAGTGGTGTTGACTCACCACCAAGTTCTGGGGCCTCAGTGCTTCTGGCTACGTCTCTCACGCGCTGTGTTCTGACAAACTGAATCCTGCTTTTACAGCATTCTGAAAAGGAGCCAGTGACAGTCATCCACTCCCATGGGAAATAGGACCAGTCCACGTGTCCATACCTTTTACCTGGTCCTTCAACACAAAGTGCTTTAAGCAATGCATCCATCGGACATTACAGACACTCGGTAGAAAAATGACTGCTTACCTGATGATAATTAGTAATAGTGGTGGTAAAAGGATCCATTTACTGGGCACTTACCTAGTCTATGGTGTATTGTAATAACTTAAAAAACATTAACTGTTGGCCAGGCACAGTGGTTCACACCTGTAATCCCAGCACTTTGGGAGGCCAAAGCAGGCAGATTACTTGAGGTTAGGAGTTCAAGACCAGCCTGGCCAACATGGTGAAACCTTGTCTCTACTAAACACACACACACACACACACACACACACACACACACACACATACAAAATAGCCAGGTATGATTTCAGCTACTCAGGAGGCTGAGGCAGGAGGATCATTTGAACCTGGGAGGCAGAGGTTGCAGTGAGCCGAGATTGCACCACTACACTCAGCCTAGGCAAGGGAGCAAGATTCTGTATCAAAAACGAATAAAAATAATAAAAACTTTAAAAATACAAATACAAAAATTAGCTGTGGTGGCAGGCACCTGTAGTCCCAGCTACTCAGGAGGCTGAGGCAGGAGAATCACTTGAACCCAGGAGGCGGAGGTAGCAGTGAGCCGAGATGGCGCTACCGCACTCCAGCCTGGGTGACAGAGGGAGATTCCATCTCAAAAAGAAAAGAAAAGAAAAGAAAACATTAACTATTACTTCTTTCTATCCTCAGACACCCTATATAGGCACTATTATCATCCATATTTAATAGATGCAGAAACTATGACTCAGAGAGGGTGAGCAACTTGTCCACAATCACAAAGCCAAGTAGAGAATAAAAGACAGTCTCACTTCAGAGACCTTACTCTTTTCTTAAAATTGATGCAAAAAACATTGTAAAAAATAATAATAATTTAGTTCAGGCACAGTGGTTCATGCTTATAACCTCAACACTTTGGGAGGTCAAGGTGGGATGATTGCTTGAGGCCAGGAGTTTGAGACCAGCCTGGGCAACATAGCGAGACACTGTTTCTATAAACATTTTTAAAAATTAGCCAGGCATGGTGGTGTGTGCTTGTAGTCCAGCTACTCAGGAGGCTGAGGCAAGAGGATAGCTCGAGCCCAGGCCTTGGAAGTTGCAGTTAGCTATGATCAGACCACTGCACTCCAGCCTGGGCAACAGAGCAAGACCCTGTTTCAAAAATAAATCAATCTATCAGTAACAGCAATCTAATAGGAAGGA
This sequence comes from Cacajao melanocephalus, assembly GCA_963573385.1. Classification (NCBI taxonomy): domain Eukaryota; kingdom Metazoa; phylum Chordata; class Mammalia; order Primates; family Pitheciidae; genus Cacajao; species Cacajao melanocephalus. The sequence goes on from CAUYLG010040695.1 coordinate 54,965, forward strand.
ATATAGAATGAAAAGTAAGCCCCCTTCCCACCCAACTTCTAGCCTTCCAGTCCCCTTTCCTAGAAGTAACAATTGTTACTGATATCTTGAATAATCCTCCAGAGCCATTCAGTGCATCTCTAAGCTTATATGGAAACATGGATGAATTTATTATAAAGCTGTAAGATGGATATATAAATATATTTCTAAATGGGTGTGCTCCACCTTGCTTTTAAATTTAACACTGGATCTTTAAGATCATTCATCATTGGTCTTTTTAGCTCTAACCCCCTGCTTATTTAATGCCTGCCCAGAATTCCATTGTATAGATGTGCCATAGCTGATTTAATAGTCTTCTATTTATGGATACTTAAGATTTTCTCAATCTCTTGATATTCAGAACAACTGCAAAGAGGAGTTGGGTGTGTGAGGATATTCCTTTCAGGTTACCTGCAGGAGAAAGTCCTCAAATTTGAATTGTTAGACCAAGGTGTGTATATTTAAAATTTGGAGGTAGATATCAAACTGCCATTCAAAGAGGTGGTATTTAGCAGCAATGTTGGTGGGGGTGGGGGGGCGGTGGTTTCCAAAGCGTTGGCAACAGGGTGTGTCAAATTTTAAACAATCATTAATGCTTGTGCCTGTAACTCTAAGCTGGGCCTGTTCCCACCCCTGAGATATGGGCATCCGATGTGGAAAGATTGACATCATCATAGGCAAACTGTAGCCATGAAACCGGGGGAATTCTATGGCTGGGAGACTCAGGATGATTGTGTCTTTGGGATCCCCAAGGCACAGAATGCCAACTTACCCCTGGATTTATAGGGACTTATAGGTTTGCAGCCATGACTTACCAGTGTGGGAGAAAGCGCTTCAGCTTGATTACCGGGTGGTGATCTCTCTGGGGAAAGACTGCAAATTAGCAGTTCAGGAAATTTAAAGAAGTTGGTGGTTTTGTATTTTTAAAAAGCACAGTTGGGTTTATGCTTTCAGTCTTTTGTTTGTGTTGGGGGTGGCAGTATTTTGTTTTGTTTTTGAAGACTTGGAGAACTTGGAGTTTGTTTTTAAATGAGATTGGAGGGAGACGGGAAACAGGGCTGAAGCTCCATCAGAGATTTTGTGGGTGTACAAACTGAAAACAGTGAAGAGTTCACAGGCAGGCTGGGTTTTGTTTTCTTTGATATTGTTCATGTAAAAGGTAATAACACATGTGATTTCAAAAATTTACATGATACTCAAATAGAAAAAAAGGTATTCAATGCAAAGTATGTCTTCCTCCTACTGACTTCTAACATTCCTCTTAAGATGCAACCATTGATATCTGTTTCTTCCAGAATAATCTTTGCATTTACATATACAGAACTGACTTGTTTGCACCTTTCTTTTTCACCTAACGGTATATACCTTGGAGTTCATTTCTTATTTGCAGATAGAGATCTGCCTCATTGCTTTTAATGACACATTTATTGTACAGATGAGTTAGATTTCTTTTTCCTTTTTTTTGAGACAGGGTCTCATTCTGCCACCCAGGCTGGAGTGCAGTGGTGCTGTCTTGGCTCACTGCAGCCTCAACCTCCCAGGCTCAATTGATCCTCCCACCTCAGTCTCCAGAATAGCTGGGACCACAGGCACGTGTCACCATGCCTGGCTAATTTTTGTGTTGTTTTGCTTGAGACAGAGTCTTACTCTGTCACCCAGGCTGGAGTGCAGTGGTGCAATCTCAGCTCACTGCAACCTCCGCTTCCTGGGTTTAAGTCATTCTCCTGCCTCAGCCTCCTAAGCAACTGGGATTACAGGTGTCTGCCACCATGCCCAGCTAATTTTTTTGTATTTTTAGTAGAGACAGGGTTTCACCATGTTGGCCAGGCTGGTCTCAAACTCCTGACCTCATGTAATCCTCCCACCTCAGCCTCCCAAATTGCTGAGACTACAGGTGTGAGCCACCGAGCCTGGCCAAATTTTTGTATTTTTTGTAGAAATGGGATATCACTACGTTATCCAGGCTGACTTCAAACTCCTGTCCTCAAGCAATCTGCCTGCCTCAGCCTCCCAAAGCGCTGGGATGACAGGCCTGAGTTAGATTTCAATTGACACTTGGAAGCAAGATTTTTGGATACTGGACTATTAGCTCAGGCAACATACTACTATGACCTCTCTCTTCATATGGTTCTGGGCGGATTTTCTGTCTCCCCATGTTACCCCCACCATGCCTATTCCCAGAGGTCAGTTTCAAAAGGTGGCGAGATATTTGCCAACCCTCTCTGTCATTTTTCTGGTTTTTTTAGAAGGGACAACTTTAAGAAGTGTCTTCTGCCTGGCTATTGTCAGTAAGATCTTGAGGAGATCCAGGGATGGTAGGCTACAGAAAGAGTAAAGGTCACACTCTAGACCCACACTCCCCAATGGCAATATAATGCAAGCCACATGTGTAATATTTGGCTTTATAAGTCACATTAAAAAGTAAAAAGCAGCTGGGTACAGTGGCTCATACCTGTAATTCCTGTACTTTGGGAGGCTGAGGCAGGAGGATTACTCAAGCCCAGGAGTTCAAGACCAGCCTGGACAATATGGTGAAACCTCTTCTCTACTAAAATACAACAATTAGCCAGGCATGGTGGCGTGTGTCTGTAGTCCCAGCTACTCAGGAGGCTGGGGTGGGAGAAGCACTTGGGCCTGGGAGGTGGAGGCTGCAGTGAGCCAAGATGATGCCACTGCCCTCCAGCTTGGGTGACAAAGTGAGACCCTATCTCACAAAAAAAGAAAGAAGAGTGAAAAGCAACAGGGAAAATTAACTTTCATAGTAATTTTATTTAATGCAATATATCCGTAACAGTGTCATTTCAGATGTAGTCAATATTTAAATATCACGGAGATGTTTATGTTCTTTTTCTCATACTAGTCTTTGTTTTTTGTTTTTTACTTTTTTAATTTTTTTATTTCAATAGGTTTTGGGGGGAACAGGTAGTGTTTGATTACATGACTGAGTTCTTTAATGGTGACTTCTAAGACTTCGGTGCACCCGTCACCTGTCATACTAGTCTTTGAAAGCCAGCTCTTATAGCATGTTGCACCTGAACCAGCCACAGTCCATATGCTCATTGGCCACATGTGGCAAGCGGCTGCCATATTGGACAGCACAGGTCTGGACGCTTCAGCTGTGGCTGGTCCACGTTGAATGAGCCCTTTGCTTCTCCAGGCCTCCTCTGTTTTCTTTCTTTCTTCTTCTTCTTCTTCTTTTTTTTTTTTTTTGGAGGCAGAGTTTTGCTCTTATTGCCCAGGCTGGAGGTGCGATGGCACTATCTCAGCTCACTGCAACCTCCACCTCCTGTGTTCAAGCGATTTTCCTGCCTCAGCCTCCTGAGTAGCTGGGATGATGGGAGCCCACGACAATGCCTGGCTAATTTTGTATTTTTAGTAGAGATGAGGTTTCTCCATGTTGGTCAGGCTGAACTCCCAAACTCAGGTGATCCATCTGCCTCGGCCTCCCAAAGTGCTAGGATTACGGCCACGACCACTGTGCCTGGCCACGTTTTCTCATTTCTGAATGAGGAAGCTAGACTAGATGGGCTTGGTGGCTCCTCTTCATTCGAATATTCTTCATCCTTCAATGCTAAAAATGGAGAGCACAGGCAAACCAGGGCCAGCAGGCTTCCCTTAGGAGCTTTGTTTTTCCATCTATAAAATGGGGGCAGTCGAATATGACCCAGATCCACAGATGAGGATGTGCTTTGTGGAGGAAAAGGAGGGAGGCACAGTGTTGTGAGATTGTTTTCAGGACTGTGACTGACCACAGAGAGCACTCAGAACCCGCTCGCTCAGACCGAGAACTACCTCCTTGATTTACATCCCTGAACCTCATCTGCCTCATCCATCCATAAGGTGCAAATAAAAATAGCACTTATAAGGCCTAGCACAAAGGCTCATGCCTGTAGACACAGCAACTCAGGAGGCTGAGGCAGGAGGATGACTTGAGCCCGAGAGTTCAAGAACATAGTGAGACCCTGTCTCTACAAATATAAAAACTAGCTGGGTGTGGTAGCATGGACCTGTAGTCTTAGCTACTCTGGAGACTAAGGAGGATCACTTGAGGCACAGAGTTTGAGACCAGCCTGGGCAACATAGTAAGAAAGACTCTGTCTCTCAAAAAAAAAAAAAAAAAAATATATATATATATATATATATATATACACACACACACATATATACTTCCTATGGTGTCTGTAACAATTAAATAAAACCCTCAATGCTTAGCACACAGTAAGCTCTCAACCACTGGAGGCTGCTGTTGTTACTTTTCCTTCAGTTGCAGAACTGAGGTTCAGGGTGGAGAGGGGCTTACCCAAGGTCGCACAGAGAAGAGGGAGTAGTATACGCTGGCCTATTTGGGCTTCCTCCCTCTCACTGGCAGGCATCCCCAATAGTCAGCTACTAATTTCCTCGCAGCAAGGTAAATGAAATAAATACACCCTAAGCCACTGAACTACTCAAATGAGGCTTGGATCCAAGTATCGTTTCCACGGTATGGACCCTGGCAAACACACATATGTGATTTGTTCCAAATCCCAGCTCCTGAAGGTAGAGGCAGGGTTGTCAGACGATTCTATCCAGCAGCTGTCTCTCCGTAGATGGTGTCCCCCACCCAGACCAGCGTGAGATGCCTTGGTGTGATTTCAAGGGAAGGGCCCCCTTCTAGATGGTGCCTGAAGTACCTTTGGCTGGACGGTAATAGAGTAGAAGTGCACTGAATTAAAAGCCAGGAAGTCCGAATCATTATATATTACATAACAATAATAGGAAGCCATTTTTCTGAGCACTCACTACTCTGACATTGCCAAGTTCCCTGCATTTACTGATCATTTAACCCTCTCCATTACGCGGAGACATGGTGATTACAAATGACCCCATTTTACAGATCAGGGAACTGAGGTTCAAAGAAAATAAAGAACTCACCCAGAAATACCGGGATAGAGCCAGGAAGGACCTTAAAACTCTTCCCTGGGGCAGCAGGTGGCCGGCTGTCCCTACGGAGCCTCATGGAAGCGAAACATTCAAAACCCAGGACAAGTGGGTGTCCTTATAGCAACTTAATTTCTTCATCTATAAAATCGGGGGACAACTAAACCTGAAGCTGGTCAGGACAAGGATGAAAAATGTAATAGTAGATGAGGATGTTTTGCGGGAGGAAAAGAAGACAGAGAAAGTGTTGTGGAATTGTTATTAAGACAGTGGTTGATGGCCAGATGGGATGGCTCACGCCTGTAATCCCAGCACTTTGGGAGGCTGAAACAGGTGGATCACTTGAGGTCAGGAGTTCAAGACCAGCCTGGCCAACATGGCAAACCCCATCTCCACTAAAAATACAAAATTAGATGGGTGTGGTGGTGGGCACTTGTAATCCCAGCTACTCGGGAGGCTGAGGCTAGAGAATCGCTTGAATCCGGGAAGCAGAGGTTGCATTGAGGTGAGATTGCACCAATGCACTCCAGCCTGGATGACAGAGTGAGACTCTGTCTCAAAAAAAAAAAAAAGATAATGATTGACAATGAAGAATCCTCAGAACCCAGAGCTCAGACCCAGAGCTTGCTGTCTCCCTTCCTCTCTGTCTGTCTTTGTCTCTCAGCAGACAGAAAATACACCTGCCTCTCCCCAGCCCAGCTCCTTTCCACCTCCTTCCACAGATCAAGTTTCCTTTCTACCACCAAGGTGTCAGAGAGAAATAGCACACCAATTCCCAAGCACCAGCTCAGAGCCCTCCCTGGTTCTGAGAAACAGCAGAGAAAGAGAGGGGAACGTACTGAGAATGGCCAGTGGCCTTTGCGAATTGCTTCATTTCTGTTCTTTTTTCCTTAAGCAAAGTACACCAAAGACTAATTTCCGTCTCTGTCCTTTGGTGAGGTCTGGCCCAAGCCAGAGTCTGGAGGAGTGAGCTTAGGGGCCTTGCCTCCCCAAAAGGTGGCCTTCTGGTTGCTCCTTTCATTAAAGAACGGAGCCCTAATGCCAAACGGGATGCTCAAGAAAGCTCTGGAGGTCCCATCTGTCTCTGCTGCCAACTGAACAATGAGCATCGGGGTTTGGTACCTGGAGGATATTATCGGCTGGGGAGGGTTAAGGAAGCAAGGAGAGAGGAAAGCGATTCTTCCCAGTGAGGAAGGGCACAGCAGTCCTGGATGGGTTTCCCCGCAAACCAGAACCCCAGCAGCAAGATGCTGAAAGACACTCAGCCGGTCACACCTGGGCCACACACAGCAGAGAAGTGACACAGCACACAGGCGATGCATGAATACACAGAAAGAAACACATACACAGAGCCATGCCAGATGGAGAACACATCCCGGGCTGGGCCCGGGGATTCGTAATTCCCTCACCCACACAGAGGGGCTGGCGGAGTTACATAAGGTAGGCTGCGAAGGGGAGGCTGAACTTGCTAATTACCCCCCTGCCGTTGAGGGGATCCAGGAGGTGGCACCTCCTTCTGGGAGGGGTCTCTGCACCCACCTCCTGTTCTCAGAGGCAGCAGGAGCTTGTCAGCTGCTTCAGCCCTGGGGTGACCCTGGGAAGTCGCTAAAAGGGAAATGAGGAAGTGAGTGTCACTTTGTTAGTCATGGCAGATGGGGGCTCCCTCCTGGTGCTGAAGTGTGATGAGGATGCTGGGAGGAAGGGGCTTTGGGACAGAGATGGAAGTTGCACTTGACTGGGGGATAGGGAGAGACGGAGGGGTTCTCTGACGTCCCCTCACCCATCTTGCTGGTATTGATGTTTGTAGTGTGACCAAACCTATCTTTTTGAACTTGGAACAAACTAATAATTAAGGGTAGGGATGGGGGGCTACTTTCTACCCTATCCACACCCACAGATCACCTGCCCCACCCCAGATGTGCCACACTGTGCATGTACATGTCCCCATGGGCACATGCCACAGGTCCTCGTCCCTCACCTGGGCCACAGCATACCCAGCTGGGCCCCCTGTTGGCCTTTGGTACCCCAACCAGACCCCATTTCTTTGAGCCTGAGGGATTCAGTGACTTAGAAGATGCCAGCATTTTTAAAATAACTAGAATATAAATTTGATTCATTTTGTTTGTTTGTTCGGAGACAGAGTCTCACTCTGTTGCCCAGGCTGGAGGGCAATGGTATGATCTCAGCTCACTCTGCAACCTCTGCCTCCTGGGTTCAAGTGATTCTTGTGCCTCAGCCTATTGAGTAGCTGGGATTACAGGCAACTGCCACCACGACTGGCTAATTTTTGTATTTTTAGTAGAGATGGGGTTTCACCATGTTGACTAGGCTGGTCTTGAACTCCTGACCTCAAGTGATCCATCCGCCTTCCTTGGCCTCCCAAAGTGCTAGGATTACAGGCATGAGCCACTGCACCTGGCCTGATTTTTCTTTTTTAGATAAATAGAGACAGGGTCTTGCTATGTTGCCCAGGCTGGTCTCAAACTCCTGGGCTCAAGCAATCCTCCCACCTCAGCCTCCCAAAGTGGTGGGATTACAGGCGTGAGCCACCGCACCTGTCCCAGAATATAAATTTGAAAGAGCTAGAGTATAAGTTTAAAAGCTCAGGCTCAAGGTCAAATCCTCTCCCACCATTATTCTCTATGTGACCTTGGACAACCTACAGAAGCCTCCCAAGCTTCCTTTTCCTCTTCTATTGAGGGGTTATTGTGAGGGTCAAAGGAGAAATAAAAAATACGGGTTAAGAGCGAACGTACTCCAGCGCTTCCAATTGCTGTTCTTGTGGGGATGGGACCGAAAAAAAAAAAAGAGCGAACGTACTCAAAAAGCGTCTGCCATGTTTTGTCTTTGGGGTTTTTTTCTTCTTCAGTCAACAAATATTCATTGAGCACCTCCAATGTTCCTATGCTACCTTTAGGGGGATAAAGTCTCCTCCTCCTAAGGTTTCTCCATCAGGTTTTCAGCTGTCTGTGGAGCACAAGTGTCTTCCACAATTTTGTGTGGACTCATCTTCTTGGTATTTATGTTTATAGTGTGACTAAGCCTGTCCTTCTGAACATGGAACAAGCTAATAATGACAAAAATGGTTTCGAAGGCCAATTGATATTCCTCATCATTGGGTCCATGGAAGGCAGTGTCATTCCCGTTCCACTGGGCTTTGAGGGGGGTGGCTGGAACAGAAAACCCAAAGATCTGTGCCAGCTGAGCTCCTGAGCTATGGATGGAAAATGAATCCCAGACACAGAGAGCAACTAGGCTGTTTGGCAAGTTGGTCTGATGACTTCTCATGGTGGGAAAGAGATAAGAGAAGTGTTCTTATTCTTGTCATTTGATTTCTGGGACTGACTCTCCATGGTTTGCCCAGGGAGACCCTTTGGTCCCAGAGGGCTTTGATCACGGAAATACAACTAGATAATTTGCAGCTAACTGGGAAAGGTGTCCCTCCAGGAAGAAGGATTTTGTTTCTAGGTTGGCTTGAAATTCTGGAGTGTCTTGTGGCTAGACTTTGTCAATTAGCTGCATTTTCTATCTCAGTTTTGAAGGTAGTGTTGGGCACTCTACTTCAATCTCTTTTCTTTCCTTTTTCTTTTCATCCCCTTCCTGTTCCTCCTCTTCAGCTCATGATGCCTCAGATCTGATCCGCATCTAACAGACTGGCAATGAAGACGCCCAGAGAATAGTTCACATCTATCATGCGTCACTTCTAGACACAGCCACCAGACGCGTCTCCTCCCCACTCTGCCTGACCTGTGGCTTAGGGACACATCCCACGGCCTCTCTTGACGTCTGCCTGGTCAACCATCACTTCCTTAGAGAATAAGGAGAGAGGCAGACGCAGGAAATCATGCCACCGACGGGCCACCAGCAATGAGTGGGTGACGCTGAGTTGACGTCAAAGACAGAGAGGGCTGAAGCCTTGTCAGCACCTGTCACCCCAGCTCCTGCTCTCAGTGTAGCCTGAAGCCTGGCTCCTCTTGGTGAAATTATCTTGGCCTGATAGCATCGTGAGGTCTTCAGACAGGGCCCTTGGAAGCCGGTGACCATGGAGGATCACATGTTCGGTGTTCAGCAAATCCAACCCAATGTCATTTCTGTTCGTCTCTTCAAACGCAAAGTTGGGGGCCTGGGATTCCTGGTGAAGGAGCGGGTCAGTAAGCCGCCCGTGATCATCTCTGACCTGATTCGAGGGGGCGCCGCAGAGCAGAGCGGCCTTATCCAGGCCGGAGACATCATTCTCGCAGTCAACGGCCGGCCCTTGGTGGACCTGAGCTATGACAGCGCCCTGGAGGTACTCAGAGGCATTGCTTCCGAGACCCACGTGGTCCTCATTCTGAGGGGCCCTGAAGGCTTCACCACACACCTGGAGACCACCTTTACGGGCGACGGGACCCCCAAGACCATCCGGGTGACCCAGCCCCTGGGTCCCCCCACCAAAGCTGTGGATCTGTCTCACCAGCCAGCAGCTGGCAAAGAACAGCCCCTAGCAGTGGACGGAGCCTCGGGTCCCGGGAATGGGCCTCAGCATGCCCAAGATGATGGGCAGGAGGCCGGCTCGCTCCCTCATGCCAACGGCCTGGCCCCCAGGCCCCCAGGCCAGGACCCTGCAAAGAAAGCAGCCAGGATTGGTCTCCAAGGCAGAGGGGAGAGCAGTGAACTGCTCAAGGAGATAGAGCCTGTGCTGAGCCTTCTCACCAGTGGAAGCAGAGGGGTCAAGGGAGGGGCACCTGCCAAGGCAGAGATGAAAGATATGGGAATCCAGGTGGACAGGTAAGCTTCACAGCGGGGTGTGTGTGTGTGCGCACATATGTGCATGTGTGTGCATGTGCGTCCACTGAGACTCAGCCTCACAGCCCAGAAGCCAACCAGGGCTGTCTCAGATACCTGTATTTGCATACCCACTTGATCCCGCCTTGATCTTTGCTTAAAATTACATTTACAGCTGGGCACAGTGGCTCACACCTATAATCCCAGCACTTTGGGAGGCTGAGGTGGGCAGATCATGAGGTCAGGAGATCGAGACCATCCTGGCCAACATGGTAAAACCTGTCTGTACTAAAAATACAAAAATTAGCTGGGCATGATGGCAGGTGCCTGTAATCCCAGCTACTTGGGAAGCTGAGGCAGGAGAATCTTGAACCAGGGAGGTAGATGTTGCAGTGAGCCAAGATTGTGCCACTGCACTCCAGCCTGGCGACAGAGTGAGACTCCGTCTCAAAAAAATTAATTAATTAATTAATTAAATTACATTTGTAAGAGGCCAGTGGGCATAGCTTCTAGAATGCTTCTCTTGTCACAAAACCCAGAAGGAATTAATCATCATGGTAGACAACAGTACGGTCTTCTCATCTTTATCTCCTGTAATCCTCTGGGAACCCTAGTTGCATTTTTGCAATCTATGTTTCACAAGTGAGAAGATCAGGGCTCAGAGTGGAGGTTGCCCTCCTGTGGTTGCCTAGCCAGTGGGAGGCATGTGTGCATGGCACCCTGGCGTGTGTGGCTCTGTGAAAGCCCTTGGAAGGCAGGAGGGAGGAGCTGAGCCCGGGGCAGCCCTTAGCCTAAGCCAGCTTTCTCCTCATTGCAGCCAGTCCAGGATACGTAAACTTCTAGAGGAGGAGAAGGGACTCAAAGTCTAGAAGTGGCCCCAGTTCCCAAAAACTGACGTCTTGCTGGGATTATGTGGGAGCTGGTACTAGAACTGAAAGAACTGGGGACCAGCCCTCTATGTTTGCCAGATTAATGTTTTCGATTCTCTGCAGGGAGAGAGCTGGCAACAGAGTGGTGATGCTAGCTCCTTCTCTGGGGGGAAATAAGCAGCTGGGCCAGGTGGTCACAGAATAATGGGTGAGGAGATTAAACACAGAGAGGAGTTTATTCATCTCCCTTCCATTCACATCTTAGGTCTGGCACTGATGCTATAGCCCCCGCTGCTGCCAGGGTGGGTTCAGGCATACCCAGAGGGAGGCTCAATCTGGGACCATCAAAAAATCCAGGCCAAGACTTCCCAGCCCTCTCCCCAAGAACCCCAAAGTGTCCTCAGAGCAGTTAGAGACCTTCAGGAACCTTCCACCCCCCACAACCTAGGGGCCTGGATTAAGGTAGCTCCCCAGGTCCCTGCATTCACTCATTTAACCAATGTTCACTGAGGACGTCCTGTGTGTCAGGCACTGTCCTACGCTCTAGGGTACAGCAATGAATGAAATCAACAAATCCCCTGCCATCAGGGAGCTTACAGTACAGTGGGGAGGACCGGCAATAAACAAGATAAATATATAAAATATGTGGTAAGGTCATGCACTACGGATGCATAATGACGTCTTGGTCATCAAAGGGCCACATATGTGCCATTAGATTATAAAACTGTATTGTTACTGGACCTTTTCCATGTTTAGATATGTTTAGATACACAACTGCTTACGATTGTGTTACAGTTGCCTGCAGCCTTTCATACAGTACCATGCCGTGCAAGTTGTAGCCTGGGAACAATAGACTACACTATATAGTCTAGGTGTGGAGTAGGCACCCCCATCCAGGTTTGTGTAAGTGCACGCTATGATGTTACCACAATGACTAAATTGCCTAATGATGCATTTCTTAGAATGTGTCCCCATCGTTAAGTGATGCACGACTGTCTGTTAGGGATATATGTAAAGGAGATAAAGAAAGCAGGGAAGGGATTAGCTGGGCATGATGACAGATGCCTGTAGTCCCAGCTACTCAGGAGGCTGAGGCAGGAGAAGCACTTGGACCCAAGAGGTGGAGGTTGCAGTGAGCTGAGATTGTGCCACTACACTCCAGCCTGGGCAACAAAGTGAGACTCTGGCTAAAAAAAAAAAAAAAAAAAAAACAAGGAAAGAGAAGAAAAAGAAAGAAAGCAGGGAAGGGATCAGAAGTATTGAGAATGGGGACTTTTAAATAAGGAGCCTAGGGCAGGTCTCACTAGGAAGGCAACATTTAAATACCTGGACGAGGTGGCTCATGCCTGTAATCCCAGCACTTTGGGAGGCTGAGGCAAGCAGATCACCTGAGGTCAGGAGTTTGAGACCAACCTGGCCAACATGGTGAAACCCCATCTCTACTAAAAATACAAAAATTAGCCAGACATGATGGTGGGTGCCTGTAATCCCAGCTACTAGGGAGGCTGAGGCAGGAGAATCTCTTGAACCTGGGAGGAGTAGATTGCATTGAGCCGAGATCGTACTGCTGCACTCCAGCCTGAGCCACAGAGCATGAGCCCATCTCATAATTAATTAATTAATTACCTGAAGGAAGGGAGAGAGGGAGTCTGGCAGCTTTCAAGGGGGTGGGAGAAGGGATGAGCACTCCAGGTAGAGAGAATATCCTGTGCAAAGGTCCTGAGGTAGGAGTGTGCTTGGCGTGTTTGAGGAGCTGCATGGGATGCAGTCTTCCTCCCAAAATCCCCTCTGGCAGCCCCTTAGTCTGTGGCAGCCCACCTCAGCCTGCCAGTGCATCTCAGAGTTTTCCTAAATTTTCCCACCTGGACAAAAATGGGACCAATTCTAGTGAGACCCCAGAGCCCCCCAAGGAGTAAGACAGGGGCTCTATCACAAGTCCCTGGGCAGAGGGGAAACAAGGGTCACTGGCCTCCCTTTCAGCCCCTTCCCTCCGACCTACTCCTTTTTTCCTCTGTACATTCCCTGGGGACAGCCTGGAGTCCTCCCTGCAGCTTTGGTCCTCATCCCCAGGAGAAGGAAGACCAGGAGTCTTAGTCCCGATACAAAGGACATGGTGTGGCATCTCAGTGGGGTAGATGCATATGTGAGGAACTCTGTGGCACTCAGGGTCCATTTCCAGAGTGGGTAGCCAGGATCAGTCTTCGGGATTCTGCTGACTGGGGGAGGTTTGAAGCCTGGTTCATTTACAACTTGCTCAGGAGTCTTCCCAGGCTGGAACCTGGGCCTCAGGGAGATGCCACTGCCTGGGGTCCCCCCAGCAGCACATCGAGTGGAGGTGGCATCTCGAGGCCTTGCTGTGTCTCCCAGCAGTCCAGCCCCTGCCCTGGAGTTAAATCCTAAGGCAGCTGTAGGACCCAGAACAGAAGGCATTGGGCTTGTTTGCCAGGAGGCTTTGGGAAGTCTCCCTCCTGAAAGGCTGCCCCAGGCACCACCTCTGCCTCCCAATCCTCCAGCACCCTCGCTGTCCCTCAGTGCTTCCTCTCCTGAGAAGAACAGCACCAATGTGGACCACTGCGGAATGGGAGATCTCTCTTACCTTGTATGAGAGCTCTGTCTTACCTTATATATGCAGAGTCACCTCCCCATGGTCAGCTGAATCCCAACCATATCTAATGTCCCACGCACTTGATCACAGTTCTCAGCTGGGCATGAGGTAGGCATGGATGGGGTGAATATCAGAATTCCCAGGGGCTCTATTTCAGTATACCCCCAGAACCCCAGGAGTCTGAATCTCTGGATGTGACATGGTAGTAAAGTCCCCCAGAGGATCCCAGTGCACCCTCCCTTCCAGAACTGAAAGCTGTTTCCTTTCCCTCCAGGGATCTCATTTGATCCTCTACCCCAGCTGACAGTCTGGGACACCAGGCTTGGTGCAGAACTCTAGGCTTGGGTGTGATGGGGAGGACTTCATGGGAGACCTTATGGTCGCCAGGCACCAAGGGGCTCCTCTCCAAACACCATCTCAGGGAAGCAATCTCCTGCCTTTGTTTCCCCAAGGATGAGGGAGAGATAAGCCGGCCTGACATGGAGTCCTGCCCCTGCAGACCTATTTTTTCAACTCAAAGAGGCTGCATCCAAGCTCTCAACTTCCCTCACCCCTTGCAGTCCTCCCACTAGTCACCCATCTCAACTGTGACCATGATGAAGAGGTTTGCCTAAAAGTAGCCAAAAAACCTGCTTCAGAGGAGAGACAAGGTCTAGAGAAGGTGACTTAGAGCAAGTACAGAGCTCTATGAAAGCCACTTAGGTGAGCAGTTCTAAGGATGAGTGATATTTAAAAATACTGCGTGTTCCCCTAGCTCAATGGCTTGGACTTGACTCAAAGCACCCCCATTTATTTCTTTGTTTGTTTCTTTTTTTTTTTTTTTTTTTTTGAGATGGAGTCTCGCTCTGTCACCCATGCTGGGGTGCAGTGGCACGATCTCGGCTCATGGCAACCTCCGCCTCCTGGGTTCCAGCGATTCTCCTGCCTCAGCCTCCTGAGTATCTGAGATAATTTTTGTATTTTGTATTACTTGGCTGATTTTGTATTTTTAGTAGAGACAGGATTTCACCATGTTGGCCAGGCTGATCTCAAACTCCTGACCTCAGGTGATCTGCCCGTCTTGGCCTCCAAAAGTGCTGGGATTACAGGAGTGAACCACCACACCTGACCAGCACCCCCATTTCTTAACACATATTTTTAATCTTTAATAACTGGATGCTAATTCATGGATCATATAACCTACCACATTTCATATGTTTAAAATCTAATATAATGCTATTACCTATAAAATAAAGAGGACCTCATAAAAGTAACTTAGAATTTCAAAAACCTGTAATTCAATGTAATAGTGCTCAGGCACGATCGCACTGGAATGGTCAGATGTTTGCACCTAAACATAGAATTGCTGCAAACACAGCAGTGTCAAAAGCAGACTGACACAGGTGTGTTGTTTTGGCAACTCAAATGCCATGAGCAGCGTTGCCTTGGTGATGCAATTTTCCAAAATGGTGAATGACTTCTGATAAAATAATGGGTAAATCAATCTTTCCTTCATTTACCCAATAGCTCCATGCATGGAAAATTCAGTCTGCTTTAAAGCCATATTTATATGAGAGAGAGTTGAGATCTCAGCCCAGGAATATAAGCTTGCCTTTTATATGTGTGAAGTCCTGGAGATCATGTGGCATGCAGGACCCTCTTCCCTCATGTCCCTGGTGTTGCAGGTTGGCCACCACCCCTAATGCCACCTGCCACCCACTACAATGCCAGGGGCACCCCACCTTCATCCTTGTAACAACCAAAACTACCTCCACAAATTGCCAAATGGCCTCCTAAAGAAATAAGGACCTCTTTAGGAATCTAAGTCAGGAATTAGAAGCCCAAAGAGAAAACGTTCTTTGGGGTCACTCTTGGGACTTGAAGACCTGGCTTGATTTAAACTCCTTAGAGCACATGGCTGCCTGGAAAATGCTCATCCTCCCAGTGACCTCTCCATCCAGGTTGCACTCCGGGGTGGGCATTAGCACTGGCATCTGGATGCTGGGTGGAATCACCAGCCCAAGCAAACCCACTGGCTTGGGTGACAGTGAAACCCACCCGGCCCAGAGCCCCAGATCCAGGGCACACCCGCCAGTCGAGGAGTTGAGCTGAAGCAGGAGCCATCACTGCTTCTCAGCAGTGCCTGTCTCTCTTGCTCTGTTGTCCCCATTTTCTTTCTTTCTTTCCCCTTGGAAGCATCCTTTTTTTTTTTAGATTTTAGACAGAGTCTTACTCTGTCACCCAGGCTGGAGTGCAGTGGCACAATCTCAGCTCACTTCAACCTCCACCTCCAGGGTTTAAGCAATTCTCTGCCTCAGCCTCCCAAATACCTGGGATTACAGGCACCCGCCATCATGCCTGGCTACTTTTTGTATTTTTAGTAGAGACCGGATTTCTCCATGTTGGCCAGGCTGGTCTCGAACTCCTGACCACAGGTGATCCACCCACCTTGGCCTCCCAAAGTGCTGGGATTACAGATGTGAGTCACTGCACCCAGCTTGGAAACAGACTTAATCGCCTGCTGCATCTCTTCCGTTCCCTCATGTGGCATCCCTGTCATTTTGGGATGGTGGCACTTATTTGAGGGAAGAAGTGGTGTTTACTCTGAAGACAGTCTTATCCCTTCATCCCAGGAGGAAGGTGGCCCCAGCAGGTGGTGGCAGCAATACAAGGGGGTTTGAGGAAGGAAGGCAGTGAATCCCAAAGCTTCAGCACTTTCTGTACTTGGGAGCAGTCACTTTATTTACTTATTTGTTTGTTTGTTTGTTTGGAGACAGAGTCTTGCTCTGTAGCCCAGGCTGGAGTACAGTGGTGCCATGATGGCTCTCTACCTCTGGGCTGAAGCAATCCTCCCACCTCAGCCTCCTGAGTAACTGAGATCATGCCCAGCCAATTTTTAAATATTTTTTTTAGAAATAGGGTTTTATCATGTTGCCCAGGCTGGTCTCAAACTCCTGGACTCAAACCATCCACCCACCTCAGCCTCCCAAAGTGCTGGGATTACAGACGTGAGCCACCGCAGCTGGCTGGAGCGGTCACTTTAAAATGCTGCATGTCAGAGAATATCCAGGTTGCTCAGCTTGCTGCCCTGAAGGAGGGTTCCAAAGAGGCCAAGGTCCCCAGTCCAGCGTCCATCTGGACCAGCAGGTCAGCCTCACCCTGCGCTCTAATAACCCCTCCCACTTGTGGGGCACTCGGTTACTTACAAAGTCCCTTCACAACAGTTGTCAACCTTTTCCGAGAGTGTGTCAATTCTGCATCATAAGTAGGATGTGTGGTTTCAGCCTATTTTCATAGATGAGGAAGAGGCTCAGAGAGGTCAATAACTTCCCCAGGGCTACACAGCACCAGCTGCAGGATGCTCTCCTGGTTCTACCTAGAAGCTCATAGTGAGTGTCTAGAATTAAAGGGACAGTCCGGGTGCAGTGGCTCACACCTGTAATCCCAGCACTTTGGAAGGCTGAGGCGGGTGGATTGCTTGAGACCAGCCTGGCCAACATGGCAAAATCCCGCCTTTACTAAAAATACAAAAAAAAAAAAAAATAGCCAGGCGTGGTGGCATGTGCCTGTAGTCCCAGCTACTTGGGAGGGTGAGGCAGGAGAATCGCTTGAACCCGGAGGCAGAGGTTGCAGTGAGCCAAGATCACAGCACTGCACTCCAGCCTGGGTGACAGAGCCAGACTCTGTCTCAAATAAATAGTTAGATAGATAGATAGGTAGATAGATGATAGATAGATAGATAGATAGATAGATAGATAGATAGATAGATAGATAATAGATGGATAGATAGATAGATAGGTAGATAATAGTTAGACAGACAGACAGACAGACAGACAGACAGACACTAGGCAAGAGAATGTGGCTGGAGGAACAGAAGTCAGTTTTCACCTCCGGAGAATCAGCTCAGTTGTGGGGGGCAGAGAAGAAAACTCCTTCTGTGGCAAGCCTCAATTTCATAATTATCAGGCTGGTCAGTCTCCATGGAGCACTCCAAGTGAGTCTCACTCCACGCTACAGTGTGTTCTCTCTGCACAGTACTCTGTTTTCCTGATGGAGAAACCAAGGCTCAGAGAGGTATGGTCACTTGTCCCAGATCACACAGCTAGCAAGTAGCAAAGCCAGAACTCACCCTGCTCATACTCTTGACGTCTACTGACTTTCTAGATTGCACTGTTGGCCACAGTGGGCTTGGCTTCTAGCCATCAGATTTCTGAAGACACTGGAATATTTTCTCAGAGTCTGAAAGGGAAACTGAGGCCTTGGGTGCCATCTGCTAAAGAAAGTGCCCCTGGCCTGTTGTAGCAAATGCGGGTCACCCTGAGGGATGCCCGGCATTGAGATGCCCAAGACACAGCTTCATTCAGTCAAGAGGGGGACTCGCCCATTTGTGGAAGGCCCCGTCATTTGCTCTGTGGTCCTCATGCCCTTTCTTCCATCATCTTGAAAACCAGCCCGTTCTCCTGGGTCATCTCTAGTTCTTCCGGTTTAGTGCTTGATGGAATTTATTTGAGGAGAGGAATTGGAGGGAAATGGTCATGGTGACAAACTCTATCCTTTATCCAAGGCTGGTTCCCACCCACGGTTTCACCATTTAAGCGCCCCGTTTTATTCCTCTCTGAATCCCTGTCATTTAGTTCCAAGCTTAACCCCAGGGTAGGCCTTAGAGGAAGGAGGGAGGGAGGGAAGAAGGCAGGAAGGAAGGAGGGAGGGAGGGAGAGGGAAGTAAGGAAGGGACAAAAGGAGGAAGGGAGGGAAGAAATGAAGAAAAGAAGGAAGGAAGGATAGAGGGAAGGAAGGAGGGAAAGAAGGGAAGGAGGGAGGGAAGAAGGAGAGGAAAGGAAGGAAGGTGGGAGGTAAGGAAAGAGGGAGGAAAGGAAGGAGAGGGAAAGAAGGAGAGAGGGAAGGAAGAAAGGAAGGAAAGGAAGGAGGGAGGAAAGGAAAGGAGGGAGGGAGGGGAGGAGGGAGGGAAGAAGGAGAAGAAAGGAAGGAAGGAGGGAGGTAAGGAAAGAGGGAGGAAAGGAAGGAGGGAGGAAATGGAGGGAGGGAAGGAAGGCGAGAGGGAGGGAAAGGAGGGAGGGAAGGAAGGAGAGAGGGAGAGAGGAAGGAGGGAGAAAAAGGAGAGAGGGAAGGAAGAAACGAGGGAGGAAAGAAAGGAAGGAGGGAGGAAGGGAAAGAAGGAGGGAGGGAGGGAGGGAAGGAAGGAAGGAGTCTGTTTCCCCATGGCTTTCTCTACAGCAGGGAAGTTGACTGGCTGGGTTTTTGCTCAGAGGACTCACGCTAGTTAGAATTCTCCATTAGAACTGACCTCAGCATGACCAACGACAGTATTGATGCCAGGATTGTCTGAGTCAGAAGCGCTCCTCCCAGGCCGTGCTTGATGTATCTCAGATCTTGGAATCTCTCTGCTGGGACACATTTCAGCTAAGGAACTAAGCCCACTTTGATTCTCATCTTGCCCACTTGAACGTAAGCAGCCCCCCATCCACCCTTCCCCGGGGACTTACTCTCACTTTGTACCCTCTCTTCATCGGTGTCCCTGCTGTCTCGTCAGGTGGGTACCCAGCCCTTTATTCTAAGGAAGAGCTATGGGATAAGCCTGCCTGCCCACCAAAAATGATAGGGAACCAGGGGGCATCTCACTGTCTTTCATGGAATGAATGTTTACTGAGCATCCATTCTGCCCCTGATACTGTACTCAGCCCTGGGGATCCCACGGTGAACCTCTGCCGTCGGAGAATCCTATCAGAAACAAGGAATCAAAAATAAATAGGCTCACGCCTATAATCCTAGCACTCTAGGAGGCTGGGAAGATGGTACCGCAGAAGCAAAGGCCCTGAGACAGGAACAGGGCTGGGCCGAGCAAAGGACAGAAAGAAAACTCGAGGGGCTTGAGCATAGTGAGTGGAGGGAGAGTGGTGGGCCGAGAGGTCAGACACGCATGTGAGTCCATCAACCATCCTCCCATCATCCCTGTTCCTGCCTCCATTCACTCATTGTATCAGCTTCCTATGTCTGCATAACAAATCACCCCACACTTGGGGGCTGAAAGCAGTACACCTTTATTCCCTTATCACATGGGGCTGATACAAATCAAGGTATCAGCAGGACTGTGTTCCTTCCCGGCGGCTCTTGAAGAGCACTCATTTCCTTGCCTCTTTCAGGGTCTAAAGCTGCGTTCCTTGCATCCTTTGGCTTGTGGCCCCTTCCTCCACTTTCAAAGCCAGGAGCAGAGCATCTTGCTTCAGTGGTGACATCCCCTCTGTAGTCAGGGCTCCCTCTGTCACCCTCTTACCAAGACACACGATTACATCGAGGGCCCACGGAGATAACCCCAGGTAATCTGCCCATCTCAAGATATTTAACATCCCATCAGATCTGCAGAGACGCTTTTTCCATCCAAGAAAACATATACGGGTTCAAGGGATTCGAACCTGAGATCTTTGGGGCTGTTATTCAGTCTCCGACACTCATCTAACCAATGCCATTGAGCAATGCTGTGGCCAGGCCCCGGGCTAACCAACGGCTGTCCCTGTCACCATCCCTGTGAGGTCTCACTGGACTGAGTCCATGGACCTTGCTTCTAGCCCCTACTTCCAAGTTACCACTCACCAGCTACGTACTTTAGGAAAGCCCTTTGACCTCTTTAAGTGTCAGTTTCCCCATCTGTAAAAGTGAGATGTGGCCCAGGTGAGCCTTGAGGTTTCTTCCAGAACTAGCATTCAGGTTCCTTGGGAGGTCCAGTGGCGGGCACGCTCATCACAGGCCAGGCCACACCTGGATTGCCGGAACTCCCCCAGTCCACC
Organism: Cacajao melanocephalus; assembly: GCA_963573385.1. Classification (NCBI taxonomy): domain Eukaryota; kingdom Metazoa; phylum Chordata; class Mammalia; order Primates; family Pitheciidae; genus Cacajao; species Cacajao melanocephalus. The sequence continues at coordinate 74,920 of CAUYLG010040695.1, forward strand.
TCTCTGGAACATCCCTCCAAAGAGAGGAACTCAAAGCATCCTTTTAGGGCAAAGGTCACAAACGAGGTTGAGGACCACACACAGTTCTCCCACGGGTCTTATTTGGCCTGCAGCTTTCAGGAAGAGTGAATTTGTGGTGAAATCAAGTTTTCAGCCTCTTAAAAAAAACAAACAAAAAACCCAAAGAATTCTTAACATGGAATCTACACCCTCACAAGGCAACCAGTGGCAGGAGCTGGGAAGGGTCCACTGTGGGGTCTCTTGTCCTCCAAGATCCAGACAGCCCAATCCACACATCGACCTCACCCTCCTGTCCCCTGCACACATATGAGTTTGAGAATCCTGTCCAGCTTTGGTGATATTAGCAATTAAGTCACGATTGTGACAGAGCCCCAAAGGCCCTCTCCTCACTTCCCAGCTACACCATTTATGGTAGAATTCCTCCTGTTGAAAGCATAGTTTTGGCCAGGTGTATGGCTCACACCTGTAATCTCAGCACTGGGAGGCCAAGGCAGGAGGACCGCTTAAGCCCAGGAGTTTAAAACCAGCCTGGGCAACATAATGAGTCCCCACCTCTACAAGAAAAATTTAAAAATTAGTCAGGTGTGGTGAGGCATGCCTGTAATCCCTGCTACTCAGGAAGCTGAGGCAGGAGGATCATTTGAGCCCAGGAGTTCAAGGCTGCAGTGAGCTATGATCATGCCACTGTACTCCAGCCTGGGTGACACAGCGAGACCTTGACTCTAAAAATAATAATAAAGCATACTTTTCTGTTTAACCAGAACTTCCCACTCCTCCCACTCCAAGTATGATGAAATCTAGAAGAAAAGCTTTGCAGAGACCCCAGACCTGGTCTCCACAGCCTCCAAGCCTTCCATTTTAACTTGACTCCCAGCATTCCAGACCAGGTGGAAGCAGAAATCAAGGCTGCTGGAGCCTGCAGGGCCAGGAGAAGCGGGAGTCAGAGAGAGTGTGGTGTCTGCTGAAAAATGTGGTCAGGGCCTCCTGCCAGCACCAGCTGCTCCTCGGCATCCTCCTTGTCTGGCTGGCCGGAGCAGGAGCAGCCCCTGCCTCCCTGTGCCCAGCACACAAATGTGGCCCACCTGCTCCCCTCCCAGATCCTCAGGGTCCTAAGGGGTCAGTATCCAGCCAATTGACCCACATTCAGACTTCCTGAGGAGTCCATCCCAGGACCCCTTTTACTTCTGTGCAAGGGATCGGGGGACCTGGTTCTTGGGAAGCTTCCGTTGGAAGGATCTGGCAGAGATTCTCAGAAGGTTTAGAGATGCAAGACCGACTCTTGGCTTGGATATGATCATCCAGCTAGTGACGTGGAAGAAATAAGGATTTAGTTTTCTTTTTGCCAGAAAGCATAGAAAACACTTACCAGGAGGGAGGCAGTTATAGAAGAATGGGGGTGAAGAAAGGAAAGGAGATAGGAGGCTGACATTTCTAACCCAGAAGGGACCTTGCTGCCTACTCCTAGAGCCTGGGCCAGAGAGCTCCCAGGGAAATGGGTCTCCCAGTGTGTCCATGGACCACCTAGGGTGCTTCTGATGATATAGATTCTAGGGTTCCCTCCTGGACCCACTGCTCAAACTCTCTAGGAGGAGAGCTCAGAAATAAGAGAGGTGTGTGTGTGTGTGTGTGTGACAGGGTCTGTCTCTGTTGCCCAGGCTGAAGTGCAGTGGCACAACCTTGGCTCACAGCAGCCTCAACCTCCTGGGATCAAGTGATTCTCCTGCCTCAGTCTTCCCAGTAGTTGGGACTATAGGCAGGTGCCACCACACCCAGCTAATTTTTTTTTAAATTGTGTATAAGCAGGGTCTCATTTGTTGCCCAGGCTGGTCTGGAACTCCTGGGCTCAAGCGATCCTCCTACCTCGGCCTTCCAAAGTGCTGGAATTACAGGCATGAGTCACAATGCCTGGCCAGGAATCTGAATTTTAACAAGCCCTTCAGTTGATTTGGATGCACTCTGGAGTTTGAGAACCACCAAATGTGACCATGTGATAGCCCTGGGGACACTGGCCACCAGAATGCCACGTTCACTCGGGGATGGCTTTTCCAGAGGGAGAAGGACATCTGAGAGGGGTAGGTGAGGGCCATTTAGTAAAGGCGGCTCCTCAATTCCATCTAGGAACAAGGGACAGCTGGTAAATAAGTTCTTGCAGACCCTTGGGTGAGCAGAGAGCAAGGATGGGGAGGAACTTGGAAGCAGCGTCACATTGAGATGCTCAGCCACATCTAAACCATGGAGAGCACCTCTCAATGGGTAGGAATACAATTTTGCCTCCCAGGGGGCACGTTGCAATATCTGGAAGCATTTTTTGGTTGTCACAACTTTGGAGATGGGGGTGCTACTGGCATCTAGTGTGCAGAGGCCAGGAATGCTGCTCTATCCTCCAGTGCACAGGGCAGCCCGGCAACAGGAAATTATCAGGTCCAAAATGCCAGTAGTGTGGAAGTGGAGAAACTCTGATCTCAACTGAGATTATTCCAGGCAGCTGAGCAAGACCAAGACTCATGGGCACTGTTAAAGGGAAGCTACCATCCAGACATCTCAGAAGTCAAAAGAGGTCCTGTCCATCTCCTTCTGTGGGCTCTCAATATATTTTTAGTGAATAAATAATAAAACAGGCCAGGCACAGTGGCTTACACCTATAATCCCAACACTTTGGGAGGCTGAGGCAAAGGGATCACTTGAGGTCAGGAGTTGGAAACCAGCCTGGCCAACATGGTGAAACCCCATCTCTACTAAAAATACAAAAGTTAGCCAGGCATCGTGGTGTCTGTCTGTAATTTCAGCTACTCAGGAGGCTGAGGCAGGAGAATTGCTTGAACCTGGGAAATGGAGGTTGCGGTAAGCCAAGATCGTGCCACTGTACTCCAGCCTGGGAGAGAGAGTGAGACTCTGTCTCAAAATAATAAAATAATAATAATAAAACAGTTACTAAGTTTATATGTCACAGATGAATATATTCAACACGTCTACCCCATTTGGAGGGAACATCTAACATCTAAGTTTGAGGTTCTTCTAGATATGAGGTCCAACCAAATGCTGCCCTCCCCAAGGCCCCCAACATAAGCCCTATACACAGTGACCCTCAGCTGGGACAACAGTAAAGAGGCATCTCATTTTCAAGCTCTTATTACCTGCTGTGTGACCTTTGACAAATCACCTAAATCACCTAATCTCTCTGGGCTTCAGTTTTCTTAGTTGTAAACAGAAATATACATCACTCATGTTTAGTTAGCGCCGATTATGTGCTGGGCATTTTACATGCATGATCTCATTAAATTCCCAGGACAGGTGGGACATGAAGTGGGTCTTCAAGGCTGAGTAGGAGTTGGCCCTCAGCAGAGGGAACATGAAAGAGCAACCTTGGGAGCTTAAGTAGAAGGGTGGACAGGGTGTGCTCCTCGGGAAAAGTCAAGAGATTGTGGCCAAGAATGATAGGAGGTGGGAGTCTGGAAGGGGAGTTGAGAATTATTGAATTCCTGGGCTCCATGAACAAGACCTGGCAGCTTAGAAAATGTCTGAGTGTAGACCTCCCAACCTGTGCCCCAGCCCCCAGCAAAGATGCCCCCTGGTTGGAGCCATGTATGTTTTCCATTCGCAGTCTTTGGAGACATTAAGGTTTCCAGCAGCTGCACTGTCTGATAAGCTTTGAGCCACATATGGCTCTTTAAATTTAAATCAATCAAAGTTAAATAAAATTTAAAATTTAGTTCCTCCATGACAATAACCACATTTCAGGTGCTCAATTGCCACATGTATCTAGTGGCTATAATACGGGATAGTGCAGATATGAAACATTTCCATCATCACAGGAAGTTCTAGACTGTGATGACTTAGAGGAATAGCCAGTTTTCTACACAGAACTAGAAGTTTCTTTCTCTGTTTCTTTCTGATCCTCCATAAGCAGTAAGAGTGACAGCAGGTGCCATGCTGCTAAGTACTATAAGCTTTACCTCCTTTAATCATTGCAGATATTATTGACCTTATTTAACAGATGAGTAAACTGAGTCTGAGACAGATAAAGTGTTCAAAGTGACACAGCTTATAACCAGCAAAGCTAGAACTTGAATTCAGTTCCTCCCAATCTACAGCCATATCCTTAACCAGCATGCTACAGCGCTCATGCAACCTCAGCACACAGGTGGATCCAGGTTGAACAGATCTGTGGCAACAAACCAAGTATCTCCCTCAGACCCGGTTATCACTGATGGATTGTGGGTTGAGAATCAAACTAAATCTACTTCTGATTTTGCTCCTGGGTGATGGGAAGCAAAGTAGTTCAACTTGGATGTTTCTCATGGTCCCATATTAAAAATATCCTTCCTGGGTGGATCACTCAAGGCCAGGAGTTTGAGACCAGCCTGGCCAACATGGTGAAACCCTGTCTTTACTAAAAATAAAAAATTTTTTAAAATAGCTGGGCATGGTGGTATGCACCTACAATCCCAGCTACTAGGGAGGCTGAGGCAGAAGAATCACTTGAACCCGGGAGGTGGAGGTTGCAGTGAGCCGAGATCATGCCACTGCACTCCAACCTGGGTGATAGAGCAAGACTCCATCTCAAATACATAAATAAATAATAAAAATTGTATGTGCTCATCACATAGGACTCCAAAACTAAGTTTCTGTTTGCAAAACACTTCAACTGCATTATTTAAACAAAGGTGTTAATAGATTAAGAAAAAAGAATGATGGTAAAAGAAACTCCCTGCAAATTCACACAAGACGAACCATGTGATTGTGTCCAAGTTGCCTAGGTAATTGTGCCTGTAATTTTTGCAAATTGACTTCATTCAGCAGGAGATGTTGGATTACTTGCTCTGTAACCTCTGGCTTAGATTGAGTATCTTAACCAGTTTTTCCTACCTCTGTTTTAAAAAAGGAAGAATCTCCTGTAATCCCAGCAGTTTGGGAGGCCAAGGCAGGCAGATCACCTGAGGTCAGGAGTTTGAGACCAGCCTGGCCAACATGGTAAAACCCCATCCCTGCTAAAAGTACAAAAATTAGCTGGGCATGTTGGTACACACCTGTAGTCCCAGCTATGTGGGAGGCTGAGGCGAGAGAATAGCTTGAACCTGGGAGGTAGAGGTTGCAGTGAGCCGAGATCACTCCAGCCTGGGCGACAGAGTGAGACTCTGTCTCAAAAAATAAAATAAATAAGATAAAAAAGAAAGGCTCTTGGCAGCCCATAAGTCTCACCTAGTTTCAAATTCCAGCTGTACTATGTGTTTATGGTGGGACCTTGGGAAACTTACATAACTTCTCTGGGTTCAGCTTTTTCATCAGTAAAATGGGGGCTTTTAATGTCTGCTGAAATTAAATGAAATAACTTCTGCCCAAGTACCTGGAATGTTATAGAGGCTCCAGGTACATTAACCTCCTTCCTTCTCTGCTGAATCCTCATGTACGGTCATGTGATATAGGATCAGGAGTTTCAGAGCTGAAAGGGAACTGAGTGACACTTAGAGCAGCACTCTCAACAGACGATACTTCCGTTTATGATCCTGTAGGTAACCATTGACTTAGGAAATGCTTGTAATCAAGAGCCACTCTGGGTATGTTTTGTTGACATTTTAGTGAGGGTAAAACAGAATGTTCCCTCTTACGAATGCAAACCTCTCCAGGCAGAAGAGTGGACGTGGCTTTGACATGGGCCACAGGGACTGCATGAAACACAGCAGGCAGGGGATCTGGGTGGCCCAGAGGGAGCTGCTGGAGGGGCCACTAGGGCTTACGCTCTCAGAGATTGGACTGTGGCTTCTGGTTCATCCCAGATGACTGTCACTGGAGGCCAGATTGGGGATGGAGGAGTCCCCAAAGCTGGGAACATAGAACAGAGGGCAAGACAAGGGCTGGTCTTAATGCCTAGGACCCAAGCCAAGATGGGCCACAGGGCAAGCTGCACTGCCTGATTAGGGAACAGACAGAGGCCATTGTCAGAGTCAAATCGGATAACAGAGCCAAATGGAGAAAGACTGTTGGGAAGCAGGAGGGCAGGACTCAGTAGAAGAACTCAGAGAGTAAGACAGGTCTGATGAGGCCATCTGGATTTTAGTGCTAACTCCTATCTCCATCTCAGAGGGTGGCCAGCCTGTGGGCCTAGCTGAGATCACCTCATCCTGAGCCTGTTAGAGTTCAGGAGCAGGGAGCCAGGAAAACTTAGTGGGTAAGAAGTCAGATTCTGGCTGGGTGTGGTGGCTCATACCTGTAATCCCAGCACTTTGGGAGGCCGAGGCAAGAGAATCACTTGAGTTTGGGAGTTTGAGACCAACCTGCACAACACAGTGAGACTCTGTCTCTACAAAAAATCTAACACATTGCTAGGCATGGTGGTATGTGCCTGTAGTCCCAGCTACTGGAGAGGCAGAGGTGGGAGGATTGCTCAAGCCTAGGAGGTCAAGGCTGCAGTGAGCTATGATGGTGCCACTGCACTCCAGCCTGGGTGACAGAGTTTAGACTGTCTCCAAAAAAAGTCAGGCTCTAGCATCCAGAACAAGCCTGTGTTTGAATCCATCATCACTGGCTGTGTGACTTAGGCTAGTAACTTAACCGCTCTGAACTATAGTTTCTTCATGTGATGATGATGGTGAGGATGATGCTGGTGGTCAGGAAGATGCTGGTGGTCATGAAGATGCTGGTGTGGTCATGATGCAGAGGAGGAGGAGTGACAACGATGGTGACGATGATGGCACTGATAATGAAGATTAGGATATGACGAAATTGATGATGATTATGATAAGGGTGATTATGGTGACGGTGATGGTGATTATGGTGACGGTGACGGTGATTATGGTGAAGGCTGATGAGGAAAGTTAGATGATAATTACAATAAAGATGATGGTAACAGTGAGAATCATGGTGGATATGGTGATGATTGTGGTAGTGGTGGAGATAAAAATGATGGTGAGGCCGGGCTCACGCCTATAATCCCAGCACTTTGGGAGGCCAAGGCGGGTGGATCATGAGGTCAAGAGATCGAGACCATCCTGGCCAACATAGTGAAACCCCATCCCTACTAAAATACAAAAAAATTAGCTGGGCGTGGTGGCGCATGCTTGTAGTCCCAGCTACTCGGGAGGCTGAGGCAGGAAATTAGCTTGAACCCAGGAGGCAGAGGTTGCAGTGAGCCGAGACTGCACCACTGCACTCCAGCCTGGCACCTGGCGACAGTGCGAGACTTTGTCTCAAAAAAAAAAAAAAAACAAAATGATGGTGATGGTGATGGTGGTGGTGGTGGTGATAGTGACAGCCCCTCCTTTAGAATGGGTGTGATGAGTGGGCTGGAATATTAGGCTTTGCCACTGTGTGACCTTGAGCAACTTAGATTCTCTCTGTCTCCCTTACCCCAACCATAAAGTGGTGATTAACAATCATTCCTGGACAGGTTCAGTGGCTGATGTCTATGATCCCAGCACTTTGGGAGGCTGGGGTGGGAGGATCACTTGAGCCAAGGAGTTCGAGACCAGCCTGGGCAACATAGTGAGACCCCATCTCTACAAAAAATAAAAAAGTTAGCCAGACATAGTGTAACACTCTTGTAGTCCCAGCTCCTCAGAAGGCTGAGGAAGGAGGCTCACTTGAGCCCAGGAGATTAAGGTTGCAGCGAGTTGTGATTATGGCACTGTATTCCAGCTGGGATGATGGGACAAGTCTGGGGGAGAAAAGAAAAAGTCATTCCTGCCTCAAAGGGTTGTCACAAGAGTTAAATTCACTAAAACTCATGGCCAGGCATGGTGGCTCACATCTGTAATCCCAGCACTTTGGGAGGCTGAGGCAGGGGCATCACTTGAGTGAGCCCATTAGACATCAGCCTGGCCAACACAAGGAGAACCCATATCTAATATAAGTAAAATAATATTTTTTTAAAACCTACATGTACAGTGCTTGGCACATAGTAAGTGCTTAATAAATGCTCTCTCTCCTTATTAATAGTATTTTTTTGTTGTTGCATTCCCTTTAATTTTCCGAATCATTCTGTTTGTCCTGAGCTGCTATTGTTCAAAGCCGAAAGTCTTGGTCAGGGTCAGAGTAACTTATCACCCCAAGCCCACAGGGCCTCTCTATCCTTCCTGCCTCCCACCTTTTCCACTGGTAGGTGTCATGAGCGTTAAGTTGTGCAGGGGTTTGCAGTACATGCAGTATTATTAGGGAACAGGCCTCCTGTGTTTCCAGATCCTTGGAATGAAGAAGGAAGAGGGACAAGCAAAATCCTTCTCCTTGCCGTCCTGAAATAATGTCCACAGAGGTGGGGATGCACCAGCTGTCAGGGTCACCTTGGATGAGCTCCCTTTGTGATCAACACCCAGAGCTACCTTCCCACGTGTCACTGTGGATCTTTATGCAGCAGCAGGCTGGGTACCCAAAGCACGCTGGCTCACATCAAGTTATGTGAGCGAGCCACTGAGGTTCTGTACAGACTCAGGACTTCCAGATCAAAGCAACCAGCGGTCTCTCCTGATGTCCCCTTCCTCACCTGCCCCTCCTTGCCTTTCAGAGACTTGGATGGCAACTCACACAAACCTCTGCCCCTCGGCGTGGAGAACGACCGAGTCTTCAATGACCTATGGGGGAAGGGCAATGTGCCTGTCGTCCTCAACAACCCATATTCAGAGAAGGAGCAGGTAAGTGCTTGATGCCAACCTGGTGCCACTGCTCCCCTGACCCCGCCTTCTCAACCCCTCCCAGGTGAGAAGCTGAGGGGAGGGAAGCTATATCCTAAACTATGTCGTGATGGAAAGCAGCCGCTGTGGCTGGGGACCTTGGGAGGCTGAGGCCAGGAGTGCTTATCTTTGGATGTGGACCTCGACTTTGTTTCTGGGTGGTTCGGTATTGTTGGTGAGCTTGCCATTTTTCACATTTTAATTATGTTTCTACCAGGAAAGGCATTCTTATAGTTCCAAATTTAAAAGATGTAAAAGATACATGGTAGCTGGGCACAGTGGCTCATGCTTGTAACCCTAGCATTTTGGGAAGCCAAGGCAGGAGGATAACTTGAGGTCCAGAGTTCAAGACCATCCTGGCCAACAGGGCGAAACCCCATCTCTTCTAAAAATACAAAAATTAGCCTGGAGTGGTGGTGCATACCTGTAATCCCAGCTACTCAGGAGGCTGAGGCAGGAGAATCTCTTGAACCCAGGGGGCGGAGGTTGCACTGAGCCAAGATCACACCATTGCCCTCCAGCCTGAATGACAGAGCAAGACTCCGTCACAAAAAAAAAAAAAGAAAGAAAGAAAGAAAAAAAAACAGCAACAACAACAGCAACAACACCAGCCTGGGCTGCATAGCAAGACCCTATCTCTATTAAAAAAATTAATTAGTGGAGCATAATGGCATATACCTGTAGTTCCTAGCTACTCAGGGAACTGAAGCAAGAGGATCACGTGAGGACAGGAATTCAAGCCTGCAGTGAGCTGTGATATAGCACCTCTGCACTCTAGCCTGGGTGGCAGAGTGAGACCCTGTCTCTAAAAAAAATATTGAAATAAATAAACAAAAAGATACATGATGAAAAGCTCTGTTTCTCCCAGCCACATAGTTTTCCTCCCCAGAGTCAAGCAATATTAAAGGTTTTTGTGTATTCTTTTAGCCATGTTTTGTGCATTGACAGACAAACACGTATCATTCTTGACATATTTTTACACAAATAAGAGCACATTATACATGTTGTTTTATACCTTGCTTTTCTTTTTTTTTTTTTTTTTTTTTACTTTAGGTGCATACTATATCTGGCATTTCTCCCCATGTTATCCCTCCCCACCCTCCCCACCCCCGGCTGTCTCTCCCCTAACCACCCCCTACAACTGCCCCCAGTGTGTAATGCTCCACTCCCTGAGTCCATGTGTTCTCATTGTTCAACACCCACCTATGAGTGAGAACATGCGGTGTTTGCCTTTCTGTTCTTGTGTCAGTTTGCTGAGAATGATGGTTTCCAGATTTATGCAAGTCCCTACAAAGGACATGAACTCATCATTTTTTATGGCTACATAGTATTCCATGGTGTGTATGTACCACATTTTCTTTGTCCAGTCTATCATTGATGGGCATTTGGGTTGGTTCCAGGTCTTTGCTATTGTACACAGTGCTGCAATGAACATATGTGTGTATGTGTCTCTATAGTAGAACGATTTCTACTATATTTGGGTATATACCTAGTAATGGGATTGCTGGGTCAAATGGAATTTCTATTTCTAGATCCTTGAGAAATCACCACACTGTCTTCCACAATGGTTGAACTAATTTACACTCCCACCAACAGTGTAAAAGTGTTCCTATTTCTCCACATCCTCTCCAGCATCTGTTGTCTCCAGATTTTTTAATGATCGCCATTCTAACTGTCATGAGATGGTATCTCAATGTGGTTTTGATTTGCATTTCTCTAATGACCAGTGATGATGAGCATTTTTTCATATGTTTGTTGGCCTCATATATGTCTTCTTTTGTAAAGTATCTGTTCATATCCTTAGCCCACTTTTGAAT
>CAUYLG010040696.1:0-48860 GCA_963573385.1 Cacajao melanocephalus
ACAATCCTAAACTGTTGTTAATTGGGCATCTTAGATCTCTCCGCCCGGTGATGAAGTTTTTTCTTTTTCTTAGTTTTCCTTTGGCGGACGCCCCTTCCCCGCAGAGCTGGACCTTCCCAGTTCAGCTGTGCTTACTGTGAAACTCTCAGTCCTCAGCGCTTCCAATTGCTGTTCTTGTGGGAATGGGACCAGCTGAGCCGGACTCAAGGGGCACCCCGTCCCGTATACTCCGCGCTGAGAAGCGCCGTGCCAGGGCGCCGGCACAACAGCCGCGCCGGCCAAAAAAGTCGCGCTGGCGACCCGTGTGGCTCCTCCACCAGGAATCTCCCAGTCTGTGGGCAACAAAAATTCGTCTGAAAGTGCGGCGTCCACTCGCTCTCTGGCGCTTTCACAGGGAGCTACAATCCTGAGCTGTTGTTAATCCGCCATCTAACATTCTTATCTGTTAAATTTATCATCTCTGCCATTTCTGGGATTGATTGATTTTTTTCCCCAACTTCTGGCTGTGGGTTGTATTTTCCTGCCTGCTTGCATAACTGGTGATTTGCCATTGGATTTTGGTCACTGATGGTTGGTGGATTTTATTTCTTTAGATATTTTTGGGCTTTATGCTGAGATGTAGCTAAGTTATCTGAAATGAATTAAATACTTTTTAAGGCTTGTTTTTAAGCCTTAGGTAAATCCAAAGCAGATTTAGTCTATGGTTAATTTGCTCCATTACTGAGGCAATACCTTTTTGAGGATCCTATCTGATACTCCAAGAATTAGGAAGTCTTTCATTCTTGTTGGTTTGAGCATGGACTCCTAATAAGAAGTAAGCTGTGAGCATTGTTGCACCTACCCCTTTCTGGTGGTTCTTTCTTTGGTGTTAGGTAACTTCCTTGCATGCATGCGTAGATCTGCTCTCATGCAAAGATGTAGAGGGGAACCCTACTGCAGATCTCTGGTGCTGTCTGTGTTTATCTGAAAACTCTGAATTCTGTCTTCTCAAGTCAGCAAGGCTGCTGGACTCTGTTTTGTTTTCTTCTTTACACTGCAGTCTGGAAATTCTCTTCAGGCAGTGAGCTGGGGCAATCATAAGGCTTACCTTGTTTGTTTCCCTTCTCTTTGGGATCACTGTTCAGCACTGCCTGTTTTCTGATGTCTAAAAATTATTGTTTCATATTTTATCTCTTTTTCAAGTGATTTAAGATATTAAGATAAATCCCATTCCTATTTGTCAATCGTGGTTGGAAGTGAAATTCTCCTTACAAATATTTGCAGTTTTCCTTGTTCTTTATCTGGCTTCTTGAGTTGAAAACTTAACTCATTTAATATAAATTTATGTATTTAAAAAATAAGTACAATTGAAAGCACATTAAATGTTATAAAGGCTAGGAATTTTAGCAGTGCATTCACTGTACCACAATTCCACAGGTATTGGTATGTTGCACTTTCAATTCAGTTTGAAATCATTCAGAGTTTCCATTGTGACTTCATTTCATGAGTTATGTTCCATGAGTTACTTAGGGATGTAGTTTTAGTTTCAAAATATTTTACAAAGAAAGTCTTTTATTATTTCTAATTTGGTAAGTTCAGATAATGTGCTACGTGAAACTATTTTTTTTTCAATTTTTTCAAACTTTTGTGAACAATTATTTGATTGCTTTTTATATTGTCCCATATATATTTGAAAATAATGCATATTCTATATTAGGTGCAGTATTCCATTTATGTATCTCATGGACCACATTTAGTCAAACTTACTACAACTGTACCAATTATTTTACCATTTAGATGTATCAATTTCTTTCTTTTCTCTTTTTTTGAGACAGAGTTTTGTTCTTTGCCCAGGCTGGAATGCAGTGGCAGTATCTCAGCTCACTGCAACCTCTGCCTGCCAGGTTCAAGCAATTCTCCTGCCCCAGCCTCCTGAGTAGCTGGAATTACAGGCACCTACCACTATACCCAGCTAATTTTTGTATCTTTAGTAGAGAAGGGGGTTCGTCATGTTGGCAAGGCTGGTCTTGAACTCGTGACCTCAGGTGATCTGCCCACCTTGGCCTCCCAAAGTGCTGGGATTACAGGCATGAACCACCATGCCCAGCCTCTTAGATGTATCAGTTTCTGATAAAAGTATGTTCAAGTGTTTTTTTTTTTTTTAACCATGATCTGACTTGTCAATGTCTTTATGTAGTTTTCAGATTTTGCTCTCTGCTTATAAGTTTTATTATTACATTTTTGTGCTGTGTTAACTTTCTGGTGCAATGTATAATAATAAACAACTCCAGAATGTCAGTGGCTTCCAAAAAGCATTTATTTCTTGCTGAAAGCTGTGTAGGTCAGCTGGGGTGTCTGTGCTTCAGGCTGCTGGGTTGGGTCAGGTTTATTCCATATTCTGTTAATTCCAGGACCAGTCACTGCTCAGGGCCTGTTCTTCTCAAGAGGGGAATTTACTAGAGAGAAAGCCACACCACAAAATTATGTTTAAAGCTTCTGGTAGATGTTCTTTCTGTTTACACTCCATTGGCTGAGGTAAATCATATGGTTAAGCTCAACATCATTAGGGCAGGCAAATTAACCCTGTCCCAAGGGTGGCACTTCAAAGTTATATGGTAAAGGGGATGAATATATAATTCTCTTACAATGGGAGAGCAAAGAATTGGAAGCAATAATCTAATATGCCACCAAAATTATATATTAATACTTTTGATATCTTCCTGGTGTATTAATTTATTCAACAAATACTTTCAGGATAACTATCATATATAAGGCACTGCTCTAGGTAGATGGGAAATACTGGTGAACAAAAAAGAAAGAGCTTGCCTTAGTGGAGCTTATATTCTTCCAGGGGAAATGCATACTAAAAAATAAACACAATAAGTAAATTATATTATTATAGGTACTTCAGAACAAAGACAATGCAAAACAGATGAAGGGTTCTTGGGAACTGGAGGGAGCAGAAGACAGGTTGTGGTTTTAAATATGGTGCTTAGAGTAAAGGACTGTTCCAGTATTAACTACCATCTTTTTTTTTTTTTTGGCTGATATTAACATGGCTAAACCCACTTTATCTCCATTAGAATTTGCATGGTGTAGATGATTAACGCCAAAAACATCTCTAATTCTTTATTCTTCCCTGTATCCACACATTTTGCAAATCGCCTGAAGATTTTTACCAATAAGTGTAGAAGTTTGTTTCCCTGCTTCTTGAATCTGGGCTGATCTTGTGATTTACTTCAGTCAATAGAATTTTCTGGAATGATGATGTGCCAGTCTGAGCCTGTCCCTCAAAAGGACTGTGCACTTACTCCTACTGTCTTTTGGAATCTGGCCACTGCCATGCTAGCCTGCTGTATGATGACAGAAATGTGAGGAAGAGCTGAACCAGCTAGTCATACCCCCAAATAGGCGAGAGAGCAAAGCCAATCCATTGATAACCCATCAGATGACCCCATCTAACCTATAGATTTGAGAATCACATAAATGCTTACTTTTTATGTGTTTGGCTGTTATACAGGATTATTGTGGGAATAGACAATGGATATGTATGGTATATCCTTTTTGTCCCTTCATTTTCAATCTTTGAGTATGGTGTTTTCTCTGCACATTTTGCAAGTCACATATAGCTGAATTTTATTTATTTTTTAAATATTGCCTATAAGGTTTGTAACTTTACATTTTAAATAAACTTATTTATACTTATATTTCCTTATAATGCCCAGAGTTAATAATATATAGCTTCATCATACCCAATAAGATTATTTTTGTAAGAGGCCTTAACTTCATGCTTATCTATGCTCCTGTTCCTCTAAAGTGTGTTGGCATCACCAACAGTTTTAGTTCTAGATAATGGTTAAATTTGCTTAAATAGTATTCCAGTTTTGTGAGGAATACACACTTAATTATATGATATTTCATAGATGTGTCACCAGCAATTATTTAAAATTATGCTAATTGCTTAATTCTTAGAGACTCTTTTCCTTCTCATTTTAACCCTTCTGATATCAGGATGCATCTCAAAATTAGTGTGTGATTTTAGATGGTGTTTTTCCTTGGTTTATATTATTCTGACACGCCTGTATGTTCTGTGTCTCTGCCTGGTCAAGTCCTCATACTTAAAGGCTTAAATCATTGTTACCTCCCTCAGAAAGCTATCCCTGACCTTCTGGTTCCCATCTCTGTGCCTTTAATATCAATCATGTTTTGTTACAAAATCTGTTTGAGTGTCTGCATTCTTCACCAGAGAGAGCTTATTGAGGGAGGTTCCAACTATTGTCCACTTTATATTCCCCTTGGATCTTACATATTTCTAGAGACATACATAATTAATACATGTGTGCTGAAAGTATAAATTAAACAACAAATTGAAAGGTAGCTTACAAGAACTGTGAGGGGTCTGAGATTTGACTCTGTTGCAAACTGACAAGTCAGCTTGCCACAATGTCATGGATGCTGACAGAAGATAGAAGACCTCCTGAGTCAGAGTCAAAAATGATTATTCACAGCAAAAGCAGTAGCTGGAGCACCAACTTGGTTGCACTGGTTTCTAGAGCACCAGTCCTGCAGGGCAACTGAGCTGGTCCTACATCTATGCTTGTACAAACTTGAGTTGTGTCATGGGAGAGGAACATGGAACCTAGAAAATGTACCAGTGACAGCAGCCTTGGTCTGGAAGGAGAGCTTACAGCATCTCTCAACATTGCTCACTGGAAACGGCTATGAGAAATGTTCTAGATAAAAAGTGGTCAGGGCCTTGCATCCTTGGCATAACCACCAAGACATCTAGGCATTTGAGAGACTCATGGAGTAGTGCTTCTCAACAGTAGGGAAAGCATTTAGATGCAGATGGTGCTTTTTACTGTTAAGATAACAAAACAATAAAAAGCAGAAATAAGAACATTTGTTACTTCCTCAGCCCACTGAGTATGGGGCTAAGAGTTCCTTCCTTGGTCTCCACTGTACCATAATGGAAACTCACAATGAAGACCTTGAACTATCCAGTAAAAGTTAAAACATTTAAGAAGATAGGATGTGTATAAAGTATAATCCATTTTACATAAATTCTAGCTGAAATGCTTAAAATAAAGATTTGGTTTTTAAAGAAATAAGGTTCAAAAATCTAGAAAGTTAAGGTATATAGAACTAGTCAATTTTTGATAATGGTAGATAAAAAATTTGTTCAAAATTCTTCTTGTGAGATTTAAGGTAATGAAAAGTTGCTAAAGTTGATGTGTATCCATATTACTACAACTCTTTCCCCCCCACATACTTGCCAGATGCTTATGTATACCTTTTTGGCTACTCATTGCTATATTTCAAATACATAAAATGTAGATTTTATTCAATTTACTTTGACACTTTTGGAAGACTTTGAGAATAGGATGTAAGGGGCTTGCTTTTCTGTTTCATCATTAATAGTGTGACCCATGACTGGTTGATATTAATACATTATGTTCTGTACTAAAGGCAGTTCTTGATAAGAGACATTATATTACTCTAATATATATGAACCATGAACCAACAACATATATTATTTTTTACAGTTTAATTTCCAATTTCTAAAAGAATTCTCTAGAAAGCCCACAATGAATTTCAAGTGAGATTTAGGATCTGATTTAAATGAACTTAGGAAAACATTTACCTGCATTTTGTCTTATTTCTCCTGTTTCCCAACTACTCTCTAAATCATAGAACTCATATTAACTGCTTTATAATTTCTCCTTGGGAAATTCACCAATTTTATAAGTTCTGAACTAGGAATTTAACTAGCTCCTATATACATTTACAGAAAGAAATTGACTACCACATATTTGTGACTACTGTTATGAAAAGATGAACACTTTATCCTCACTGCTGAGTTGGGAATATATCTAGATGACATTTATGATTGTTTCCTAAATCAAACAAGATATTTGAGGAAGCTCTACTTGCAAAACGTATTAAATGGCAAAGAAGCTTTGGCTAGAAGTGAGGAGGGCTATAAGAGAAGAAAGAAAAAGAAGTAGAAAATAAAAGAGCCAGAATAAATAAAAGGAGAGTCTAGTTTGTAGGCTTGGGAAAGCGAGTGCTGAAGCTAAGGGTGGAGCAATGGCATGGGGAAGAAACTGGGGACTTCCAGGGACAAAGGGGAGGCTGGAGTAGAGGAGTGAGGGTCCTATGGGTTAAAAGCAGTTAGGACAGATTTTCTCTAAGGGATATGGCAAGCACATCATAGGACAGGAAGGAAGACTAGAGCTTAGGAGAAGGGGCAGAGCTGGGGGTTTCAGGAAATATTAAGAAAAGGAGCTTGAGGGCAATGAGGGTGGAGCTGGCTGGCTGCCAGACCAACTGGAGGGCTGTGCTGGGGAATCAGAAAGAGCTGTGTGGGAAGGAAAGGGAGCGGAGGCTAGGTGAATTGGCTCATCCCTGAACTCCCAGCACATTGGGAGGTGGAGGCAGGAGGATCTTTTGAGCCCAGGAGTTTGAGACCAGTCTGGGCAACATAGCAAGACCCCATCTCTACAGAAATATTAAAAATTAACCAAGGGTGTTGGCAGGTGACTGTAGTCCCAGCTACTTGGGAGGTTGAGGTGGGAAGATCACCTGAGCCTAGGAAGCCAAGGCTACAGTGAGCCATGATCACACCACTGCACTCCAGCTGACAAAGTGAAACCCTGTCTCAAAAAAGAAAAAGAAAAAGAAAAACTTTATCAAAAAAGTACAAAACCTCTATAATAAAAGCTACAAAATATTGCTGAGAAATCTAACAAATAGATAAATGATTATTTGTATTTGGTGTTGTCTTTAGATGGAGATGACATTCTTTTACAGCTTTATTTAAAAAAAAATAATAAAGGGAGTGGGATGAAGCCTGGGCTTTGGAGGAGGAATAGGACAAGGAAGTCCTAGAGGAGGCTGGGGAAGAGAAGAGCCTGGGTGTGTAAAGGAAGTCATAGCCCTCTCCCTGTCTAGGAGGGAGGCCACACAGCTGGGACACTGTTTCTGGGATCAGACAAGGGATACAGTGAAAAGAAAACATGTTTCCCTTTCATGTACCACTTACAATTGTCTTGTGGACCATATCTGGTGATATGTATACCACATTTTCAGAAAAATTTCAATAATATCATTTTTATCAGCCTCAGAGCTAGCTAGCTATCATATGAGCAGAATGTGTTCTTGTTGGACATTTATATTGTTTCTAGTTGATGTTTGTGTGAGCATGCTGTACTGAATGTCCCTGTAGCTAAGTCTTTGCTCACAATTGCAATAATTTTATAAAGAGAAATTATTGGGAATGGGAGAGTGAATGTGAGGAAAGGGAATGCAAGAGCAAAGGACATAAACAATTTTAAGGCTTCAGATAAGTAATTTTCAATTGTCCCAATTAACATTCTAACACAAGCATATGACGATATCTGCTTCCCCACGTCCCATCATCACTGAGTATTATTTTTTTTTTAAAACGGTGAAATTTAATTACATCTTAAATGGAAATTTACATCATAAATGGAAAAGACATCTTTCTTTAAAAAGTGACAGGATGTCCGCAGATGTACAGGCATCGAGAGATTATCAGTAGGCAAGTTCATGCTGCCTCCCTGTGGCACATAAAATACTGACAAGCTAGAAAATCAAATCCAACCAGATAGGGACTATCTAAGCAGGTCATCAACATTAACTTATTTAGAGCTAAAGTTTTAGAAAGTGAGTGGAAGAAACACACACATAAAATTGACTTGATCTTAGCATATTAGAGGATATGGGAACTAGAAGAAAAACATTCTTACCCATGACTAGAACATGTGACATGATTGCGCATGATGCACTCAGAGAGGATTTATTAAACTGAGTGATAACAAAAGAAAATTGACTTTTCGATGTCAGGCTCCAAGGAAAGATCACTCACAAATTCCTTGGAGGGCTATGGAACTACCTATATCTTATGTATTTCATATCTGTTTCTCCTACAAGACAGTGAAGACAACAAGGTGCAGTCTTCTAAGGTAACTATTTCCCTGAAAAGAACACTCATAACAGTAATTATGTACTCTGTGTCTTAGACTAAGTTTGGGGGAGAAAGTTTATTTTTACTTTGAAATTGTTTCTGTGTGCAAAACACTATGTTCCCTAGGGACAAAGGAGGAAAGGAAAAGAGAAAAAGCTACAAAGACAAATGATGGTCTTTGTACTAAAAGGAGTTGTTAATCTTTTGCTGTTTTCCAGAATTCCATCCTCTTTTCTGTTTACTTGTTTCTACATGATCTCATCTAATACTAGGACTGCAAATACCACTGGCACAGTAATCCACTTGCTCATTCAATCTTTGACTTAGATTCACTGTGGATAAACAATATGTGTAGTATTGTTTCCATGAGACTTGATGTTGGAGACACAGACATCAAATAATCATATCAATAGGTATGTATTTATAGACTATGTTAAGTAAGGGAAAAAGTTCAGGTTACCATGACAATGTATAACTTAGTTTACTGGTTCTTAAATATTTTGCTCTCATACCCCTAATGCTCTCACATCTGTAATGATTGATTACTAATTGATTGATAATTGAGTACTTGCTTAGATTCTTCAGTCTTTTTTTAAAAAATAAAGTACTAAAATTAGAGACTACCTGACTTGAAAAACGATTTTCTACTTCGCCATTAGAATGGTCTACAATCTTAATTCCTGAGAAGCTTAACAAAGGGGCTCTAAAAAAATTATGTGTGTTATTATTTCACTTTTAGATTCCTTATTTAACACATATATCAGAAAATACACTGTTAATTTTAAGATACTTTTTCAGAACTCCTTTTTCAATGAGGTATAGCATACATACATAAAGTGCACTCATCTTTGGTATACAAATCAATGAATTATTATTATTATTTTCTTTTTGAGACAGAGTCTTGCTCTGTCACCTAGGCTGGAGTGCAGTGGCATGATCTTGGCTCACTGCAACCTCTGTCTCCCAGGTTCAAGCACTTCTTGTGCTTTAACCTCCTGAGTAGCTGGGATTACAGGCGTGCACCACCACATCCGGCTAATTTTTGTATTTTAGTAGAAATGAGGTTTTGCCATGTTCAGGCTGGTTTTGAACTCCTGACCTCAAGTGATCTGTCTGCCTTGGCCTACCAAAGTAGACAGACATGAGCTACCGCGCCCGACCAGATCAGTGAAGTTTCAATTTTATAATGTGTTCATTTCTACAAAACCTTGGAGTTGGAGTGTGCAGCCTCAATAAAATAAAATACCTCTTTACTTCAAGTTTTAAGTACCTTAAGACTTCTTACTTACATTTTTGGGTTTGCTCTAACAGAACTCTCCCTTGGGTACATTGTATTGTTTAAAAATGTCAAAGAGATAGAAGAAAAAAATGTCCTTACATTTCCTGGGGTTTTCAGATAAAATATACAATGGCCAGTTAAATTTGAATTTCAGAAGCTAATAATTTTTCAGTGCTTTAGTATATCTGGAACATACTCATACTAAAAAATTGTTATTTATCTGCAATTCAAATTTAACTGGGGTTCTGTATTTTTACTTGCTAAATCTGGCAACTCTACTCATGTTCAACTCCACATTGTGCCTAATTATCAACAGCCCTACATGCACCAAAATATTCCACTTCTGATGCTGTGCTTTGTGTCTCACAGAAATTTGAATAATATGGAAAAAGACACAATGGCCCTACAAAGGGAGGTTTCACTGATGCTAGTATTTTAAACAGCTGCTTATTTGTTCAGTGTTTGAGGGGAATTTACACTTCAGGGCAACAGACAATAATAAATATAGGCAATGAAAACATCTTTTTTGAGATGGAGTCTTGCTCTGCCACCCAGGCCGGAGTGCAATGGTGTTATCCCGGCTCACTGCAACCTCTGCCTTCCGAGTTCAAGTGATTCTCCTGCCTTAGCCTCCCGAGTAGCTGGGATTACAAGCGTGCGCCATCACACCCAGCTAATTTTTGTATTTTTAGTAGAAACAGGGTTTTACCACTTTAGTCGGGCTTGTCTTGAAATCCTGACCTCAGGTGATCCACCCACCTTGGCTTCCCAAAGTGCTGGGATTATAGGCGTAAGCCACTGCACCCGGCTAGGAGACATTTTTAGTTATAAATGGGAAACTGGGCAACAGTGAAAAGGAAGGAGAAAAGAGGAACCAACCAGCTGATTCTGGCTTGCAGGTGTTTTGGTCCTTAGGCAGTTCAACCTCAGAAAAAAGCACATTGAAAAGATAAGGGTCTTAAAATTGATTCCTTTGGGACTGTTATGCCTGTATACCCCTTTGGTAAACTTTTGGGCATTTCTCAGTGTATAGCAGAGTATTCCAGTCATGACTGTTTACACCCAGACTCAGAAGTCTTCTCAGAGGCAGCAGCCTTTAAGCTGAGAACTGAAGGATGAGTATAAGTCAACTGATGTATGGGTAACGTAAGATTGATCAGATGTTCACAGAGACTTCTCCTAGCAGATTTCAAGTTAAAAAGCATATAAGTTAGAAAGCAGTATGTGTAGCTTGCCTTTTAACTTTGCTAATGGTTTCCTTTTTGGTGAAAAAGCTTTTTAGCGTGATGTAATCACATTTGTCTATTTTGGCTGTTGTTGCTGTGCTTTTGAGGTCTTACCCAAAAAATCTTTGCCCAGACCAATGTCCTGTAGCATTTCCCTAACATTTTATTCTAGTAATTCCATGGTTTCAAGTCTTAAAGTTAAGTCCTTAATCTATTTTGAGTTGATTTTTGTTTATGGTGAAAGATGAGGATCTGGTTTAATTCTTCTACATATAGATATCTAGTTCTCTCAGCATCATTTATTAAAGAGACTGTCCTTTCCCCAGTGTAGGTTCTTGGTGCCTTTGTCAAAAATAGGTTAGCTCTAAGTGTGGAATTTATCTAGGAGGAAATATCTGCAAATCATCCCTCCAAGAAGGGATTAACAACCAGAATCTATCAGGAACTAAATAATGAAATAGCAAAAAAACAAATAATCCAATTAAAGGATGGGCAAAAGACCTGAATAGACATTTTTTTAAAAGGAGACACACCAATGTCCAGCAGGTATATGAAAAAAAAATGTTCAACATCACTAATCATCAGGGAAATGCAAATCAAAACAGCCATGAGATATCGTCTCACCCCAGCTAGAATGACAATTACCAAAAAGACAAAAAATAACAAATCCTGTTGAGGATGCAAAGAAAGGGGAATATCCATACACTCTCGGTGGGAATATAATTAGAACAGCCACCACGGAAGTTTCTCAAAAACCAAAAATAGATCTGATAGATATCCCAATTAACCTGAGAAAATTGTTACACATTGCATATATATATCAAAATATCATATGTATTCTCAAAATATGTACAGCAATGATATATCAATAAAAATACAAAAAGAGAAAAGAGTGTGTGTGTGTGTGTGTGTGTGTGTGTGTGTTAAAGTGTCCCAAGGTCCCCTGTATTGTTTAAAAAGAGGGTAAAAATATTAACTTTAGAATTTTCTCAATTAAATAAGTGTTAAAAATTGTTGAGTGGCCACCAATAATTAGATAGTACAAGAAAAGATAGTACCAGAAGACAGTAGAAAACAGTACATAGTTCCAGAAAGACAGTACGAGAAGATAATACCAGAAAAAATTACTTCCCAAGTGGTAAAGCAGAAAATGGAGGGGGGTGGGGGTAGGGAGTTGAAAGGAGAAATGTAAGTATAGAATAAAATTAAATCAATTCAAGAGAAAGCATTCCTGAAGAAATCTAGAAAAAGTAGGAAGACTTGACACATAAAAAAGAAATGATAGAAATCACAAAATATCAGAAATCATAACCAATGTCAATGGACCAAACAGAAATGCAAGCTTTCAAGACTGATTAAACAAAGAGTGAACAAACAACATTAGGCTACATGTTTATAAGAGCCACACTAAAGTATAAGGACAAGAAGGAAGGTTAGTAAATAAAAGGATATAAAAAGATACACCACGGCAAATACCAACTCAATGAATGTATTAAGCCATGCTAAAAAAATGTCAGGTAAAATACCAGAAGGCAAGACAAAATTTTCTTGACATGAAGAAAATTGTTACAAATTGATAAAATGGTCAATTCATCAGAAATTTTAAATATGTACTTTATAATAAAGTATAGAAAAGACAAATAGACTTACATGCTGATAAAAGTCACTTTCTGTAACTGATAAAGCTGACAAGCACATCAGTAACGATATAGTAACACTTGAACACAATTAACAAACTTGATCTAATGGACATAAATTTTAAAAATGACTAGGTACGAGGACAGAAGCAAGTATTGAGAAATTTTAAGTAACTGGTATCATTACAGACCACATTCTCTGGCCACAGTGCAATTAATGCAAGTAAGTTACAAATGAATATCAAAAAGCTAATAACACATTTTCACATATTTGGAAATTAAGGAAAATATCTTTTACCCAGATGGCAAAATAAATCTCAATAGGAATTAGGACAATTTTAAACTGAATGATAAAGAAATTATGCCATTAAAAACTTAAGAGATACAACTAAAGTAGTACTTGAAGGGAAATTCATAGCTTAAATATATTTTTCAGAAAATAAGAAAGGTTAAAAATAGAGAGTAAACATTAAACTGAAAAAAATGAAAAGTAATAAAGTCAGAGAAACAAAATAGAAAGAATAGAAATAAGGAAAAATAAAATGGAGAACAATTACAAGAAGAAAAAACAATACAGAGAGGATTAATAAGACTTGTCAAGAAGAAAAATATATAATTAACATACACAATAAAGGAGGAAATGGTAGAAACAGACAACTTGACTCCATCTGTGAGCATGAAACAACTGATGTGGAAGGCAAGATTTTGCCTCCCCCAAAAACCTACCCAGATGACTTTATAGCTGAGCTCCTAATTTTTCAAGGGACAGTTAATTCCTGTCCTTATTATATAATGTCATATAAATTGCTGCAGAACAGAGAAAAATAGACTTATGTGGCTCATTTTATGAGACTAGTGTAATTTTTCAAATACAATTTTTCTTTAAAAATAACTACAAATTTACAGAACAGTTGCAAGAAGAGTAGAAGGAAGGTCTCCCCATGTGAAAGTAAACTGCTGACATTATGCCCATTAACTCTCATTACTTTGTCTATTTCCTATAAACAAGGACTTTTACATACATAACCCTAATATACCACTAGGATCAGAAAATTAACATTATATACATTAATACCATCTAATTCGCGGGCCCAATTCAAGATTCTCCAAAACAGAGAAATAGAATTAACTGCAATAACTTAGCTATATCTGATTAGCTGGTGCTCAATAAATAGCCATTCCTTTCACTAATTCACTGGGGACTCCTGAGTTTCTATCCTGGTAGTCGCGAGATGGATCTGTCTGCATGATCTCCAGTCCTTGCACAGCCAGAAGTGGGGTGACACCACCCCAATGTGTCACACGCATATGACAAACTACATCCTCTCTACCACATTAACCCGTCCGGTGTCTCTCTATGGCCTCTGCCTGAGAGATAAGGCTGGGACGCTGCCCACCTGGAGCCTAACTCCAGCTTCATGAACTCCCAGTGGGCACCACCCTTACCGGACCGACACAGCCTCCGCCCTCAGGAAGGCAGAGACGGCACCAGGCGGGATGCTTTGCGCAGCTGCAGGCCTCCCCCCACCACACTGCCTTCAAGTCCGCACATGCTCCCTGGAGCCCCTGCGGAATTACAAGGGGTGGGAACCGGTCAGGAGTTTGTCGCCATCTTGGGCTCTAGCGGTGTTTTTCCAGCTTGGGAAGCACGGCCTGACCCGCAGCAGAGACTCTTGGTAAACCCGGCTCTGCTTATGTCTGGTTAGCCTGCTCCAGGTACTATTGGTTTCCATGGTACTTTCCCACTTTTCTCCTCTGACCCACAGGGGCTTTGGCGTCCCACGGTGGGGGCTGCGATCTGAGGTCTGTCGTGGGGTCCTCAGCTGCTGTCTGTTCTCCTGCCTCTAATGGCGGCGGCTCAGACTCAGCACTTCCTCAAAAAGTGCAGTTATCAACGAGGGGAGCCCCCAGCATATAGGATCAATGATGGCTGATCCTCATGCCAAGCTGTGTGTGAGTGTGAAAGAGATCCTAAGGCCAGGGTGCGTGTGAGTGTGAGATACCATAATGCTAGGGTTGTGTGCGGAAGAGATCGTAATGCCAGGGTGTGTGAGTTGCGTGTGTGTGTGTGTGTGTGTGTGTGTGTGTGTGTGAGAGAGAGAGAGAGAGAGAGAGAGAGAGAGAGAGAGTAGTCTAAAAGACATAAAGATAGTGAAGGTAAGGAGGTGCTTTTCTGAAGAAATTTATTTTTGATGAGTCACTTAATTGAAGAAATTTATTTTTGACGAGTCACTTAATTGTACCACTTTAATAATACGTTCATTTTTTTTAACCTTTTGAAATTGACAAGAAATATAAGCTCTTTGCAGCATGTCAGCGAAAACAGAGGGTAAAGTGAATTCTCTTTTACCCTCTGGAACTCTTTTTCCAGTTCCATCTCCTAATTTATTTGATATGTACCTGTCACACTTCCTCTATTTATATACAAACACGTATTCATGTATATATGTAAGATACCATTTTAGTAACTTTTTATATTACTCTGACAGTCATACTCCCAAATTAAATAGGTCTTAAGACCTATTCATCGGAACCAAACATTTTTTATTAGTAATTACAAATATTAAAGTACGTCCTCTATGAATTATTCTGTTCCTACATTAATGAACATTCATGTTGTGCATAAGTGCCTGTGCATGCGTGTCTGTTTTATAGCTTTAGTGAAGTATATCTGAGAAATAACAAACTCCCCATATTTGAAGTGTACAATTTGATGACATTTGACACACGTATACTCTATGGAAACCACTATAAACAACATCGTAAGCGTATCCATCACCTTCAAAACTTTCCTTTGGTCTCACTCTAACCCAAGCTCCCCTTCTACAAGTCAATCACTGATCTTTCTGTTACTATAAATTAATTTGCATTCTCTAGGATTTTATACTAATGGATTCCTACAATGTGTATTCTCTTTGTGTTTCAGCATAATTATTTTGAGAATCATCCATGTTTTTATGAGTTTCATTGCTTAATTCCTTTTTATTGTTGGATAGTTTCCATTTTATGCTGTACAACCATTATATGGTTCCATTGTTTATTGTGTTGACAAACATTTGGGTTGTTATTTTTTTGGCTCTTGCAAGTAAACTTGCTGTGAACAGTCTCCTACAAGCTTTTGCATGGCCATACACTTTCATTTATCTTGAGTAAATACTTGGAAGTGGACTGACTGGATCAGGTGGAAAGTACATGATATATATTTAACTTTTAAAGAAACTTTCAAAGTGTTCTCCAAAATGTTTGTACCGTTTTACAGTTCTTTCTGCAGTCTGTGACCTTTCCTGTTACACCATAACCTCACCAACGTTTGGCATGGTTGCCCTTTAATTTCAGTCATTCTAGTGGATGTTAAGTGTTATCTTAGTGCAATTTAGTTTGCATTTGCTTAGTGACAATTGATGTCTTTTTCAAGTGCTAATTTTCCATCCATAAATCTTTGGTAAAGTGGCTGCTAAATATTTTACCTATTTTTAAATTGGATTATCTTTTTACTATTGAGTTGTAAAAGTTCTTTATATATTTTAGAGACAGGTGCTAGACTTTATGTTTTCCAAGAATTTTCTCACTCTCTGTGGCTTGCCTTTTAGTTTTTTTACTGTGGCTTTGGAAGAGGAAAATATTTTAATTCTGATAAACTCTGATGTATTGATTTTTTCCCCATCTTTGGTAGTTCAGATTTTTTGTGTCCTATTTAAGACATCTTTGCCAAATCAAGGTACCTAAGATTTTCTATTTTTTTTCTGAGAAGTTTTACATATTTAGTTCTTATATGTGGGTTTATAATCCATTTACAGTTATTTTTTGTATATGGTCAGTTTTTTTTTCTCTCTTTTAGGCATATGGCTGTCTGTTACAGCATCATTTGTTGTATTACTGGCACCTTGGTTGAAAATCGTTTATCTTTTATTGATAAATGATTGACCATATATATCTGGGTCTTATTTCTGGATTCTCTGATCTGTTCCAGTGAATTAGGTTTCCATACCAGTACTACACCAGTACCACAGTGTCTTGAGTACTGTAACTTTATAATTAGTCTTCAACTCAGGTAAGCATAAGTTCTCAAGCTTTAATCTTTTTCCAGAAGCTTATTTATTTATAACCTATTTAGACTGTTCTGTTCCTTTGCATTTCCATAAAAAGGTTAGAATCAGCATTTGAATTTCTACCAAAATGCATCCCAGGATTTTAACTGGGATTATGTCAGTTCTGTAGGTGACTTTGGGGAGAATTGATACCTTAACTTCAATTTAGGTCACCTAATTTCTCTCAGCAGTGTTTTATAGTTTTAATCCATAAACATCTTTCACTATGTATTTTTATATTCATAAGGATAGATTATCAAGAATAATCTTGGTACCAAAAGATGTGAGGATTTTAATATTAATGGTACTATCAGTTTACATGACAAAAATATAAGAATTTATTTTCTTACCTGGAACCTATGAACTTTCATTCTCTACATCTTCCACTTGTTCTGGGTATAATCATTCATATATCTTTTTTTCTAACATAGTACATGAAAGAGGAATTTTTATTTTTGTTTTCCCCGTACTAGTGATGTGGAACATATTTTTTATGTTAAGGATGCTTTTAATCTATATTTCATGTTATAGTTTTTTTTTTTTTAAAAAAAAACTCTGTCATTTGTCTATTATACGATATTCTTTTCTGTATAGCAATTTTAGCAGATATGTACCTGTGTTCTTCATTCTTTTTATGACTTTTGGGTTTCTTTGATTGTCCACCTTATCCTAAAATATTTCAAATATTTTTCTAAATTTTCTTCTAACTTTATGGCATTTTGAAGAGTTTTGTCTCAGTTTTTTTCCTTTACTGTCAGAGAAGAAATATATGGTAATTTATAGAAAAATTAGAAGTGGAAAAAATAAGAAAGAAGGAAAAAAATCACTTTTGCTTAATATAATCCATGGGAAAACAAGTGTTTTCTTTAAAAATTTATTATTAGTATTTATTTTTTGACAGAGTCTTGCTCTGTCAACAAGGCTGGAGTGCAATGGCATGATCTTGGCTCACTGCAACCTCTGTCCCCCAGGGTCAAGCCGTTCTCCCACCTTAGCTTCCTAAGTAGTTGGGACTACAGGTGCATGCCACCATGCCCCACTAATTTTTGTACTTATCACATTGTGTTTCTTCTTCAATAGTTGATGAAATTTGGGTAGTTTTCACTTTTAGCTATTAGGAATAATGCTACTAAGAATGGTTCTGTCCAAATTTTTGTGTGGATATATGTTTCAATTTTCTTTGGTATGTATCTGGTAATGGAATTGCTGTTTAACTTTCTGAGGAACCACCAAATTTTTCCAAAATTGCTGCACCGTTTATAATACCTCCAGGATTGTAGGAGGGTTCTAATTTCTCTACATTCTTGCTAACACTTGTAATTATTCATTTTTAAAAATATAGCCATCCTAGTGTGTCTGAAGTGGCTTTTCATTGTAGCTTGCATTTTCCTAATGACTAATGATGTTTACTATCTCTTTTTATGCTTATTGGCCTTTTGCATATGTTTTTTGAAGAAATATCTAGTCAAATGTTTTGCTGTTTTTTAGACTGCATTGTCTTTTTATTGTTAAGCTTGTGATCTGTACATATATTGTGTATCAGGCCCCTTAGGAGATAGATGATTTGCAGATATTTTCTGCCATTTTTAGGAATTGACATCTCACTTTTCTGATGGGTCCTTTGGAGCACATTATTTTTTAAACTTTGATAGTCCAATTTATCTGTTTTTTGTCTTTTGTCACTTGTGCTTTTGAAACCATATTTAAGAAGCCATTGTCTAATTAGGTTATTGTCTTGATATGTTTTCTGTTCCTTATAGCAATACCTGAAACTAGGTAATTTATAAAGAAAGGAATTTATTTCTTAAAGTAATTGAGGCTGAGAAGTCCAAGGTCAAGGGGCCACATCTGGTGAGAGGCTTCTTGCTAGTGGAGACTCTGCAGGTCCTGTGGTGCTACAGGGCATCACATGGTCAGGGGGTGAGCATGCTAGTTCAGGCCCTTCTTCCTCTTCTTATAAAGCCACCAATGTCACTCCCTGATAACCTGTTAACCCATGAATGGATTAATTCATTCATAAGGACAGGACCCTCCTGACCTACTCACCCCTCTTAAATGTCCCACACCTCAATGATTAAGTTGCAATGTGAGTTTTGGAGGGGACAAACATTTAAACCATAGTAGTCATGCAGATTTATTTCTATTTTTTTAAGGGATTGACAGCCTTAGTTCTCACCCAAAGGTTTAAATCCATTTTCAGTTAATTTATGTACAGATGCACCTCAACTTACAATGAGATTACATCCTGATACACTCATTGTAAATTGAAAATTCTGTAAGTTGAAGATACATTTAATGTTGGCAACAAAACAGACGGTCCCTGACTTACCATGGTTCAACGTAGGATCTTCAACTTCACGATCGTGCGGAAGCAATACACATTCAGTAGAAACTATACCTCCTTTTTAATTTGTAAGGAGCTCCTAGATTTCTATGGGATTATATCCCCAAAAATGTACTGTAAAGCTAAAAAATCTTAAGTAAAACCATTGTAAATCTGAGAACATCTCATGTATATTGTGTGAGGTTGGGGTCTAACTTCATTCTTTTGCATGTGGGTATCCATTTTTTTTCAGGACTGTTTATTGAAAATATTATTATTTTCCCATGAATAAACTTGGCATCTTGTCAATGTTTACCTTTTTCAGTGTGTTAATATCGACACTAATGGTGCAAAAGCAATGGTAGATAAAACTGCTGGCACCTCGCTGTGAATCAAGGCAGTGATGGCACCAACTGTTGGTAGTCATTGTATTATTTACTACCAAACACTTGCAGTAAAAAAAAGGTGCCAGTTTCACTTTAAAATGTCCTTGATCTGGCCGTAAAAATGAATGATATTAAAGCTTGACCCTTGAAAGTATGTCTTTTTAATATTCCATGTGATGAAATGGGAGGTACTCATAAAAGCACTTCTGTTGATACTGAATCGTGCAGACCAACTCTTGGAAAAGCACTTGACGTAACCATTTGAGTTGCAAATCAGTGTAGCAAACTTAGTCAGATTTGGGTACTTCGTGCATTGAAGCAAGCTCTTCACTTCAAGGAAAATAACTGACAGTATTTGTCAATGATAAAATCCAAGTTTTAAGTAAAACTTGGAAAAAGTCGAGGAAAGTTATAGCTGCCATTTTGAGTTTGATGGTGTGCCAAAATTTGGTGACTTTTCTGATAAGATTGTTGATACCAATCAGTTTTATTTGGGGATGTTGGGTAATGTAATATGTCAACATATGGGAGATCTGTACAACTCAACCAATGTTTTCAAATTAATCCATATGTTATCTTATAAAATCATGCATATTTAAAAACTTCATTCAAAGTACAAGATAGGCCAGTGGATTTTAAAATAACAATACAAAAAGTTCCCTTATAATTTTATATTCCACCGTAAACTACGAAAAAACTGCTACTCATTGAGTGTGCATATCAAAGAAGAATGTCTTCAGTTATATGAAAAAGCTTTTAAAGTTCTCTCTTCTCCAACTGTGTATCTGTGTGTAGCTAGATTTTCTTCACATCCTTCACCCAGAACAACCTATTGGAACCAATTGAATGTAGAAGCAGTTATGTGAATCCAGCTTAATTTCTATTAAGCAGACATTAAAGAGATTTGTAAAAATTATAAAACCATGTCACCTTTCACTGATTTTTTGGTTTTAAGAAATATAACTATCTCTAATGAAAATATCTATGTTGTTAGTGGGTTTATTATTTTTAAATGAAGAATTAAGTGTATTTTAAATTTTTATTTTTATTTCTAAAATGATAAATGTTGGTAGATATGAGTCACATAAATGAAAACTCTTTGAGATCTTCAATGACTTTTAGGACTATAAATGTGTCCTGAGAACAAAGATTTGAGAACCACTAATTTAATAGAACTTTTTTGTTGCTTTTGATAGAGAGGTTAGGAAGGGGCTTAGGGAATATTAAGTTTGTGGGGAGGTTACAGTTTTAATTAGAGTGGTCAGGGCATGCTTCACCTAGAAGGGGATCTTCTGACCAAAACTTGGAGTAAGTGAGGAAGCAAGCTGTGCTCTGACAGTAGTAAAGCCCAAAGCCCAGAGGTGAAAAGATTCACAGAATGGCAGGGGAGGGATTGTAGCTTCAGTGTAATAAGTGAGGAGAGTGTAATGGGAGGGAAATAAGGTAAAAGAAAATGTGAGGTCCTGGTGGTGGTGGTGGTGGTGGTGGTGATGATTAGTTTTTTTGGATGTCATAAAGGCACTTTGATGGCTTTAGTTTTCAGTCAGTGAAATTAGAAATCACTGAATTTTTTTTTCTCTCTTCCCATGTTGTATCTTATATTTTTAAAAGATCCATCTGGTTACAATGCTAAGAACATTCACAGGTTGGGATAGGGTGGAGTTAAGTTTAAGACTAGTGAGGAAGGTAGTGTTACAGATGACAGAGGAGCATAGTTTAGATCAGGATTGTGGCAGCAGAGTTGGAAGTGTCATATTTTTATATGCTCTGGGGATGAACCCAGTAGAATTTCCTGGAGGATTGTGTGTGGGATGATAGTGGAGTCATAGATGATGAAGATATTTGGCCTGAGAAAATCCTTCATGCAGTAAATTCAGTTGATCTTAATGTTGTTTATAGCTTCATTTTTTGCCTGTAATTAACAAAATTAATATGTTAAAAAAATTTTATGGCCTCTAGATTTTGTCTCCTAAAAGAAGTCTTCCTTAGTAAGAGCAGAAAATTATTCGTCTAATTCTTTTAGATAATTTTAATAAATTAGTTCTTCCACCTATCTAGTGTTTATTTTTGCTCTCACTAAAGCAGAGTTTCTCAAACTCAGAACTATTGACACTTTGGGCTGAATAATTCTTTGTTTGTTGAAGAATGTGCTCCTCTGTGCATTATAGGATATTCAGCAGCATCCCTGGCTTCTACCCGCTAGATACTGGTAACACTCACTTCCTACCTCAGTTAAGACAACTAAATATATTTCCAGATGCTCCCAAATATTCCCTTGGGGACACAATTACTCCTGGTTGTGAACTTCAGTAAAGAATGTTTAAAAAAATGAAGCCCTGATGTTTGAAGTATACATACTCAAATAGTATGCCCAGTTTTATTTTCATCACATTAGTGTCATTAACAACGCGAATCTAGAAACTATTATGAATATATGGAAGAGATGGAAAGAGGAAAACCAAAGCACAGATGCTTCAACTTGAATCAGTCGTTTGGAACACAGTAACCTTGCCAGCATACTGGCCAAAGTTTGAGCAGAATGATCTTAAATTTTGAAAAAGGAAGAATTAATAAGCCGATTCTGTCCCAGAATGATGCTTTGCTTGTTTGTATGATTTTTTTTTTTGTATTTGTGTCTTTCATTTTTATTTTGGTTCTTGTCCGTAATTATATGGTTTAGTTGAAACAACAGTGTGAAGCAGTAGAAATAATGTGCATGGTGAACTGGACTGATAATCAGAAAACCTAATCAGAAACCTAAATCTCTTTTTAGATTTCAATTTTGATCAATTTTTGTTTCAATTGATCTTCACTTCTATGGCCGAAAAATGAAGAATCTTATTGTGAAGATCAGTTAAACTAGTGTGCTAAAAACCTTTAAAAAGTTTAAAGCATTATAAAGAGTTATTAATATAAGGAGCTATTATTTTACCTGCTTTAAGATTTTTGACAAAATCTATGATATTTAAAACTTAAAATTGTGTCATAGTTCTAGACTTGTACTTTGAAATACTGTAGTCACTAACCACATATAGCTGTTGAGCATTTGAAATGTGGTTAGTCCAAATTGAGATGTATGCTAAGTGTAAAATGTACACCATAGTTTGAAGAGTTAGTATTAAAAAAGAAATAAAATATCATCATAATAATTTTATATTGATTACATGTTGAAATGATAATAGTTTGGATATATTGAGTTATAATAGATTATGAAAATTAGTTTCATTTGTCTCATTTATTTTTTAATGGTGTTACTGGGTTACTTTAAATTATAGATATGGCTCAGTTGTGTTTCTAGTGGACTCTACTGGTCTAGACTTGTTTGATGTTAATTTATAAAAGATAAACTCCAATGAGTGCCACTATCTGTAATATATGTTCTATAGAATCAGGGAATTTTAGTTTAAAAAGGGTTTTTCCTATCAGTTTTATTAGTGTTTGCAGATTATATTTTCCTCAAACCTCAGGGGAACTGTGATGCTGTATATTTTTTATTTATATTTAATTCAGGTGTTTGGGAACTTTGGATTTAAATTTGATTTTTTAAAACATAATTTTTTTATAAAACATTCAGATATTATATACTAAATTTAAAAGCAGAGAAGAGCACTAGTTAGTGCCATTAGATTAACTCATTGATTATTTAAGTTGTGGCTCTCCCATGTTTTTGTTTGACTCTATTGGATCATGTATAATTTTGGAAGCAGGTAGACTGTTGCCTGTGTCTGGGCCTGATTTTCCCGATACTGTGTTATCAAACATCATAAGTCAAATTGTATCATGAAGCTACTGTCAGCTTGTGTTTAATAGAATAACTTTAACTTTATTAGTCTTATTTACTGACTTCACAATTAAATTTTATAAACTTATGAAATTGTTAGAACACGAATGAATCCATTTTATAGGTACTTTGATTTTTGCAAAAAATACCTTTGCATTTAAAATTTAAGAAGTATTTCTGCTGCAGAAAAATAGTTTGAAAAATCCTAATTTAATTAAACTTTTCATTTTACAGATTTAGAGTCTGATTCTAAGGAAAAATAGTTTCCCAAATTTTACACAATTGAGTACTGATATCTGAATCCTGTGTATACAGTGTAAGTACTTTCTGTGTTATAGTACTGTTCTAAGGATTATAATATTTGAGTAGGGGTTGGACCAAGAACATCTTGATTTAAATTATGTCTTTAAAATAATATATTTGTTCATTGTGTCGAATGGTTTAGTTTTAAATTACGTATATATATTTTTTCCTGAATTTTCGTCGCGTTATTCTCATCTGGTCTTTAGACGCACAAGGGTAGGCGCTTTACCATGGTACTGGGAACTTTATTATCCTTTTGAGTGAGCATTGTAGAGGCAGGTCAAAGACAGGCAGGTTGACTCACATCAATAGGTTATGCTGTCTACCCGATTAAGACTTTTTTTCATTGTGGGCTCTTTGGTGTGTATCACATGGGACCTAAAATTTTCTTATGTACCAATTCAGAGTCTTATTCATATACCTCTTCTTCAGGTTCCTTTAAGTCTTCCAGTCTTGCTCCTTCAGCATTCCTGATCATCCTGTAGAAACTATTAGCCATTGTATATTGATATGCATAGATTATTAACTCAGGCAATTTCTTCTTTAGGCAAAGTAGATGTAATGGTAGATCTTTCTACTGTGAAGATTTTCTCTCATTTCTTAGTCTGCCACCCTACCCCCATCCCTACCGCCTTACCCGGGTTGGGGTGTAATGCCTCAGCAATCTATTTCTGAAAGTTACTGGCATTAAGTGAGAGCCATTATAAACTAGGTGTTTTCCCCCTCTGATGTGAAGTTCTCCAGGAGGCCATCTGTATTGTTTGAGGGAGGGATAGTGATATGGAAGAGTAGGTTTCTGATAGTTTGAGTTAACCTATTCAAAAACTTCCTTGTGCCTTTGGGCTTGCTTTGTCTTATATGTACTGTATATACCACCTCCATTTAATGAAGAAGATCTCTTGGGTACATCTACTTTTTATATATAAAGAAGGAGGGTGTCATAGTTCCTGAAAGATGTATGTAAATTATTTCTTTCCCATATACCCACGTGAATGGTTACAGGGCCCTTTAGTGAATGCCGGGAAGACAATTTTGGTATAATCCAGCATAGGATTCTTTCTTGAGCATACCTGGCTATCTCTTCATGTAAGAAATTAATGGGTCTATAAACTGAGTAAAGTGTGGGAATTGGGTGAAGGCCTGTGACTAAATAATGAAAACATTTAGACTTTGGTGAGACTTTCTATTCTGGTCCTACATACTCCTCTTTCATCTTTTTCTCTTTTTCCTCTGAGCTTTGAGGTATTCTGTCAAAATTTTCTTCTGATTTATCTTTATTTTAGGTTTAATTTTCCCATTATAGTTTTCAGTTTATCATGTGTGTATAGTTCATCCTAATCTCAGTTGTTATATCTTCACCTTTTGACCTTTTTGATAACAGGACTTTGCTATTTCTTTCAGTACATCTGTTTCTGTGGAGTATCATTTCCTTGATTTCTTTTAAGTGGCTCCCTCATTTTGTGGGAAAGGGCATCTAGTGTTTTTCTTACTCATCCTCATAGAAATAAACTGATGCTTGTCAACTCTTAACTCAGAGTCAAGGAATAGTTGAGCTGTATTCTGTCACAATAGATGATGGTTCTTGCCTGAAATTGGGAAATATTTATATTTCTTGAATATTTGCCTTATCATTTTTAGAAACCTAATCCTCAGATTAGCTATGATAGAAAATTTTGCCTCGATGCTAAAGATTCCTTCCCTTTTCCACTTATTGTGGCCAGTCATGCCAGGGATAAGGCCTGGATGTACCTAACCTACTTGTCTTCTTTTTCTTTCTTTCTTTTCTTTTTTTAAAAAAATTTTTTTTGAGACAGAGTCTTGTTCTGTTGGCTAGGCTGGAGTACAGTGGCACAATCTCGGCTCACTGCAACCTCCGTCCCCTGGACTCAAGCAATTCTGCCGCAGCCTCCTGAGAAGCTGGGATTACAGGCACCCACCACCACACCCAGCTAATTTTTGTATTTTTAGTAGAGACGAGGTTTCACCATGTTGGTCAGGCTGGTCTCGAACTCCTGACCTCAAATAATCCACCTGCCTCGGCCTCCCAAAGTGCTGGGATTACAGGTGTGAGCCACCACACCCAGCCTACTTTAGTGTCTTTCTATGCTTTGCTTTCCTTAGTGGTGTCTACGTCTCAGCTTATTTCCCTCAAAGATAAATCCCAGGATTGCATAATGATGCTGATAGAGTCCAAATATTGTGAATTCACACAAAGTGGGGAGTGCAAACAATGTGCCCCTTTTTGGTTCACCATATTCCCTTCTAGCACTCACCTCTCTGAGTTATGGGTTGTTGGAAAGAGTTTGCATGAAGGAAAATGGTTTTCTTACAGGATGAGAAGGAGGTCCCTAGTAGGCCTAATTTGGCTCCTTTCATGACACCACATCTGTTCAATATCCAGTTGGAATTTGTTAAAGTTTCTGGAAAATAAAGGTTAATCTTCTCTGTTTTCCAGTGATGATATTCTATCTATTTAAAATATGTTTTAATAATTATTTCAATAAAAAAATTTAAAAGTGTAGAAAGCAGTGAACAGTTAGATTTTATTTCACCAGCATCTTGTTTGCTGTATATAATTTTTATCAACATGTTTAAATTTGATAAAAATACAGGCATATAGTTATTTTTAGGCTTATGTTTATATGCCAAACATAAGGCTAATTGCAGTTAATTTTGATAGCTAATGAGTAATTATTATTTGCTTTTTAGAAAATGGATTCTACATCTCTCTTACCAACATTTTTAGATGTGGATCTGACAATATCACATATTGAATGTCTTCCCAAGGATATTCTGGTGAAATTTCAAGGCATAAATAATAATCAATGTGAGTTTGACTACCACATATTGCAGAGGGAAATACAACATACTCCAAAAGTGAAAAATAATGTTGAAATTGATGAATTTTGTTTGGTGGAAGAAAGAGTATCTGGAGAATGGCAGAGAGGAAGAGTTGTGGAAAAGAAAAATGAACTCTATACAGTGCTCCTCATAGATCGTGGAGAAGAACTAAGAGTTGCTGGTCCACAGATTGCTTCAGCCTGTGGTAATTTATTTGAGCTACCACCACGGGTAGTATTTGGTATTTTTGCCAACATACTACCAGTTGGGGAAAAATGGTCTCCTAAGGCTTTGAGTTATTTCAAGTCATTAGTAGGAATACAAGTAAAAGGTTACGTGCAAGCTATTTTACCTCTGCAAATGTTTCTTTTTGAAGTGCCAAAAATTATATCTCAGGCCCTTGAGTTACAATTAGGAAGACTTGTTGATGGAGATTCATTTCGTCTTCTTGTGGAAATGTTAAAAGCATTCCCTCAACAAATGCCAGATTTATTGCAACATAAAATACCTGAATTGTCATTAGGTAATAAAGATACTTCACTTGATATTCAACATGTTCTGGATAAGTTGCAGCCATCTTTGTCAGTAGGAAGTACTGAAAGTGTAAAGGTATCATCTGCATTGAGCCCAAGTAAATTTTATTGCCAGTTAATAAAATGGACTCCAGAGCTAGAAAACTTGACAGCACATATGACTTTGCATTATGATACTGTCTGTCAAGAAACCAGTCCCACGTGTGATAATTTTGGACTACTTTGTGTTGCCAAAAGGCGAAATGGACAGTGGCATAGGGGAATTCTTCAGCAGCTCTTGTCCCCAGATCAAGTAAAAATTTGGTTTATGGATTATGGGAGTAGTGAGGCTATACCCTCAATTTATGTAAGAAAACTTAAACAGGATTTTATTTTAGTACCATTATTTTCATTTCCATGTTCTCTGACATGTTTGCACAGTCCAGATAGAGACACAAGAACATTTCAACTGAGTATATTTAAACAGGCCTTGTTAGGTCAAGTGGTATATGCACGCATTGATTGGTTCAATAAGGATGAGCATTTGTATTATGTGACATTGCAAAGTCAAGAGTCTACAGTTAATTCTAAGGGTCTACTGAAGACTGTAGGCACAAGAGTATTTTGTCCCATGTCTGATTCAAAAATCTCCAATATCTTGAGTGAGACAAGTGCATCTGATGTAAACAGCTTTGCAGTTAAGAGTTTTATGGGAAATATTGAATGGTCAATAGGCTCTCTGAATGAAAAAGGCATTTTAAAATTAGGTTTTCCTGTTAAAACAGTAGAAATGGAGATAGAGGCCGCCTATGTAGCTTTTATAGCATATGTATTAAACCCGTCAAATTTTTGGGTACGCACTAATGACCATCAGAATGAATTTCAAGAAATAATGAAAAACATAAACAAATTTTATGATTTATGTGAAAACGATGAAATGATTCTAAGAAAACCTGAACCTGGATTGTTTTGTTGTGCTAGATATAGCAAGGACAGACATTTTTATAGAGCTGTCATCACTGAAATTAATGGTTATAAGATTAATGTTTATTTTTTGGATTACGGTAATACTGATTCCATACCATTTTTTGATGTAAAAATTTTGCTTCCAGAATTTTGTGAGTTGCCTGCCTTAGCCATGTGCTGTTCACTTGCACATATATTTCCTGTTGAAGATTTATGGACTAAGGCTGCAATTGATTATTTTAAAAAATTAGTTTTGAACAAAGCAATTTTGCTTCAGGTTATAGCAAAAAAAGATGACAAGTACACTGTAAATATTCAAAGTGTTGAAGCCTCAGAAAATATTGATGTTATCTCTCTTATGTTACAAGCTGGATATGCAGAATATTGGCAAGTAGAACG
Source organism: Cacajao melanocephalus (assembly GCA_963573385.1). Classification (NCBI taxonomy): domain Eukaryota; kingdom Metazoa; phylum Chordata; class Mammalia; order Primates; family Pitheciidae; genus Cacajao; species Cacajao melanocephalus. Next base: position 27,711 of record CAUYLG010040696.1, read on the forward strand.
AGAGTATTTTCCAAAATCTGTAAGTGAATATTCAGTGTTAAATTCAAAATCTAAAAACAAAGTTAGTATTAAAAAAGTCATATCTGCCCTTCTTGAAGGACCTACATCTAAAAAGTGCCATTCAAATAACCTGATAGAAAAAAACTTGTCTTTGCCAAATTCCCCAGCTGTTAATTTTTCACATTTAAAAAATTCTTTCACCTTGTCTGTGGGAACTGAGTCATCCCTGCCTTATAAAGAACATATTTTTAAGCCAGGAACAGTTCTTGAAGTTAAATGTTCTTATTATTATGGCCCAGGTGACTTTTCATGCCAGCTCCAGTGTAAGTTAGAAGACCTAAAATTACTAATGGAGCAAATTCAGAATTATTATAGTATTCATTCTGATCCTTATGAGATTGGGCAGATTGCTTGTGTTGCTAAGTATTCTGGGAAGTGGTATAGAGCTGCTGTTTTGACTCAACTATCAAAAGAAGTTGACATTGTATTTGTTGACTATGGTTACCAAGGAAGGGTTTTAATTAAAGATCTCTGTGCTATTAACCCACGTTTTCTTCTGTTAGAAGCTCAAGCCTTCAGATGTTGTCTTAACCATTTAGTTGAACCTGTGAGTTGTAAATTATTCAGTTGGACAAGAGAAGCATACAGAGACTTGCGGAATTTTATCTTTTCATCTAGAGGATTATTGACTTGTATCATCTATGCCTTAGTTCTTGTGTATCCAAATCGTTTATATAACTTAGTGGATTTACAATCCTCATTTACTAGTGCAAAAGAATTTCTTATTAATAGTGGCTCTGCTCAGTATATCACATTATCAGAGCCATTTTCATCTTTAGCTAGTCTTTACAGTTACTGTTATTCTTCCTTTAATATAAAAATTGGAAGTGAAGAAGAAGTGTATATATCTCATATCTATAGTCCCAAAAAGTTTTATTGCCAGCTTGGCAGAAATGATAAAGATCTAGAGATGATAGAAACAAAAATCACAGAGATTATTAACCTCAAAAGTTGTCCAAAATATGATTCTAATAAAATGAGATTGTGCATATCTAAGTATGTAGAGGATGGTCTCTCATACAGAGCTTTAGCAATACCAACAGGTTCATCATCTGAGTTTCTAGTCTACTTTGTAGACTTTGGAAATAAGCAATTAGTAGGAGAAAATATGTTGAGAGCTATTTCAGCTCAGTTTCCAGAGTTGTTGTTTACACCTATGCAAGCTATTAAGTGTTTTCTGTCAGATCTTAGAGATGTAGATATTCCAGCAGAAATCAATAGTTGGTTTAAAGACAATTTCTTGGGAAAACCATTAAAGGCAGTGATATTGTCCAAGGAGTCAGATGGACAGCTTGGTATAGAATTGTATGATGGACCTCAATATATAAATGAGAAAATTAAAATGTTGCTTCATGCTTATGGAGAAAAACATGGTGATCAATCATGCTGCATGGAAAAGAGTAATAAAATAAATGAGAATAAGAGATTTACTGCTTCTCTGAAAGGCAAAAAAGAAAACAACTATCACCATAATATGATAAATAAAACTAGTCTAGTAACGTATTCTGAAAGAAAAGTAGATAAATTGATGCATCCCAAAACTATATATGCCAGGTTTTTGAAACCATCAGTTTGTTATAAAACAGAACCTGTGCCAAAAGACAAAATGAAGAATTATTTGAATGATGGACTTAAAGGTGTAAAAATTGCCCCCGGATCTGCACATATTCTTGAGAAAAGTGGCGTGGGCCAAAAAGCAGTAAAGGTTGTATCACAGTCTTTTATCAGAGAGTTAAATCAAGTAGCCTTACAAAACCCATATGACCTTATTAGGCCACAGATCAAAGACCTTCCTCAACCCCAAATTTATTTGAATGCCAAAGTTAAAGGGTATGTATCTAATATCAGTAATCCAGCAAGTTTCCATATTCAGCTTGCTGAGAATGAAAGTGTGATTATCAGACTTGCTGATGCTCTAAATTCAAGAGCAAAGAGATTGAAAGAGAGAAAATCAGTTAAACCTCTAGTGGGAGATCTTGTAGTTGCAGAATATTCTGGTGACAATTGTATTTACAGAGCAGTTATTAAGAAAATTTTGCCAGGAAATTCTTTTGAAGTAGAATTTATTGACTATGGTAACTCTGCAATAGTAAACACATCTAAAATATATGAACTTCAGAGGGAATTTTTAACTGTTCCTCAGCTAGGAATCCATTCTTTTCTTAGTGGAGTAAAATGGAATGAGCCTGATGAAATATGGGACAACAAAACTGTGGATTATTTTACTTCAAAAGTACATGACAAAACAGTTTATTGTGAATTTTTGAAAAAGCACGATCAGAGATGGGAAGTAAATGTGATCTGTGATGAAAGATGTGTCATTAATGAACTACTGAAATGGAAAGCATGTTCCAAACTACAGAAGTCAGCATTGCAAATGCCTCAGGTTATCTCTCAAAAGGTGAGCCCAGGTGATGATAATGAAATGAAGGAAGGGAGAGCAGATGAGTCTGAAGGTTCTATGAATTTGAACCAACAGCTATTTAAAATTCCTTTGGAAGAGTTCAAACCTGGACAACTTGAAAAAGCTGAAATGCTTCGTGTTTCAAAAAGTGGAAGATTTTATGTGACGTTATCCAAAAATAAAAAAATTTTATCAGATTTAATAGTATTAATTACTGAAGAAGAAAAGAATTCCCCTTTTTTATCAATGGAAAGTATTGAAAAAGGTTTAGAATGCTTGGCAAAATCTAAAATTACCTTGAAGTGGCATCGATCAAAAGTAGAAGAAAAGTATGTTGATGATAAAATACTTGTTTTTTTAGTAGACTGTGGTATCTATGAAATAGTGCCTGTATGTAATACTAAGCTGCTTAGAAATGAAATAAGAAATATTCCTAGACAAGCCATACCTTGTAAATGGATGTGGTTTGAAAATTCTAAGAACATGTCATTTGAGTGCTTATTTGCTCATTTGGAAATAAATATCCTTTTCCTGAAATATTTAGATGCTGTTTGGGAAGTAGAGATTTTGGTAGATGACCTGTTACTTTTGGAATACTTAAATCCGAATTCAGTTCCTATTGAAGAAAACAAACTTAGACCTGCAGAAATTGTTTACAGTATTGCATCTAAGACTCCTATATCATCATGTGCAATAAAATCGTTTTCTTGGGCACAATTCCAAAATGATAGGCAGTATTCTGGTATTGCAACTTCTGTTTCTGATCCATCAGACTTCTATATTCAGTTAGAAGATTTCTTTGATATAATGAAATATCTTTTTATGTTGCTTTCTGATCTACCAGAGACCTTACAAACCTTGCCTCAAAAGTTCCTAATTCCTGGTTCTAGTTGTTTGTTCAAATATAAATCGGAAGATCAGTGGAATAGAGCAGAAATTTCTGAAGTCTCACATCAGTCTTTACGTCTTTTGTTGATTGACTATGGATTTTCTTTTTATGTACATTATTCAGAAATTATAAATCTTAAAATTGTTCCTGAGGAACTTTTGAATTTGCCAAGGCTGAGTTATCCATGTATTTTATATGGTATCTTACCTGCTAAAGGAAAACATTGGAGTGAAGATGCCAAAAGCTTTTTTCGAGATTTCCTGAGTAAACCAGACTTAGTTTTTCAGTTTAGAGGATATAATTCTGAAAGAAAACGGAAAGTAGATGTCATTCATGAGAAAAACAATTTGGCAGACATATTAGTTGCATCTGGTCTTGCAACTTATTCTAAAGATTCAGCTCATCTTCATGCAATTACTGCTACTGAATCTACTAAAATCCAATATAAATTACAGAGTAAGCCTATTTTCCCATTGTTAAATCAAAATTGTTGCAAAAAACAAAATGTAAATTTTACATGCACTGAGAAACAGAAGTGTAAACAGAAATCTACAAAGAGGAAAGATATTGATAAGAACCTCTTAAGGAAAATTCATATTAGTAAAAGATCACATTCTAGAAATTTGAGAAAGAAAGTTGGTAGTGGAAAACATTTCCAGAGTACTATTTTGTCTGATACATGTACAACAACTTCATTTTGGGAACTGCCTGATGGTTTGAAGAATAGCAGTTATGTTGAAGACATTTTTTTTGAAAAACTACCAGCTGAAGGAATACAGGAAAATAAGACAATGAATTTGAGAACATCAGTAAAAACATTGCATAATAAAGAAAAAATTATTTCAGAAGAAAAAAGGTAAATAGACATTTTTCTAAAGTCAATTTTTTTCTGTAGATTCTATTTTTTGATTCTTTAAAAGTTTTTTATATGCTCATATTATCCAGATTGAAAATATATTGCAGGAAAACTCACTAGAAAGTCTGAATAAATGGATGAGCTGGAAGTGGCCACTATGATTATAAAATGTTGCTTCACTATCTTTACATTTTTTGAATGGCAAAATTTTTAGAATGTAATGAAAGATTTTAACCACACATGCATGTACGCATGTATGACATTTGACAAATAATTTCAAGGGTTTCATAAAACTCCTAAATGTCTGTAGATCTCATGTTAATAAATCTTGCTATTGTTAATGAGCTTCCTGGGCTCATTTTGAAGAATAATTTTTCTGTTACATATTGTTTTGTATCACATGACATATATCTTTAGGTTTTTTGAGTGTGCTTCTAGCATATTTCTAAATCAGATAAATTTATAAATATACTGACTGTAGTGTATTTTCTACTAAATCTTAGATGTCAAACTGATTCTAAAATATTATTAACATTTTAATATTTTTTGCATTATAGTATTGTCTGATTTTGTTTACACACATTACATTCATTTTCTGTGTGGATTAATTACTGAGAATTTTGTAGGCTGTAAATAATGTTCCCTGGCAAATGTTTGTTTTCACTTTATAAATAAAATGTATATTATTCCACATTCTGTATTATAACTACTGTCATAACAGGCTATGACTCTTTCAGTGAGTAGAAGTGTCTTGTTTTTATTGATGTTGTATTAAAAGGTAGTTTTTTAAATTTTACCTAGATGTTCCATAGTGAATTGATAAATGCTTTACAATTGGCCCACTTTTCTATCTAATTTTCAGTTCTTTCCTGATAGCAGTAGTGGTTATGGTAGCGATAGAAGCAGCTACCATATTCTGAATGCTTATGATGTTTTAGGCACTGTGCCAAGAGTGTTATATATATTATCTAATTTAATGCTTATCACAACTCTATAAAGTATGTTGATATAAAGGTTTAGGAGCCTAATAACTAGTGCTCCACTTCTTTGAGTTTTAACCAACTTTCAAATAAACTGCTTCAGAAGGAGAAAGATAATTGTTAAGCAAAATGTCACAGTTAAAGAAAATAAATAAAACCAAAGACAATATTGAAAGCTGTGGCTTATATTCATGGAAAAATTGGCTTACCAATAATGAAATAAGGAATTATTTAGACTTATACAGACAATTATAGGTGTAGACAAGAGAATCATCTTGGGGCATGGGTACCCACTTAAAACAGCCTGAGGCTGTTGTCTCCAAAAGGAAGAGGAATAAGAGGCTAATCGAACATATGTCTTTCTCCTTCCAAGTAGACCAGTGAGATTGACCTTACTTCTGGAAGGCAGAAGTAAGGAGAGCAAAGAGGCTAGGAGTATTATGCTGGGAGAGTGCCCCACCCGTGAACTTCCACATGGAAGGAAACATAAGGAGTGGGAAAGAAGCAAAGAAGCATTCTCCTCCAAGCTGTTATCGCCACTTTATGGATGAGACTCAGGGAAATTAAATATCTTGCCCATGAATTTAAAGCTGGTAGGTAAGGAACTGAGATGTTAAGCCCAGATTTCTCTGACCACTTTCATTTGTTATTTATTCTGTCTTTTGAAAAGTAAGCTTACTTGAGGAAGCGCTTCCTATAAATGCTTGGCACCAAACCATACATTTTGGCTCTTATATCCTTTATTGTTCCTTTACCTGTGTATATGTCTACCTTTTTTTTTTTAATGTTTTTTTCCATCAAATTCTTTAAGAACCCACTTTGGGCCCTTGCTTCTATCTCATAGCACTCCTAACACACAGTGAATCACTAAGTGAGTTAAAGTAGCTGTTGTAAAAGCGGTTAGAAAACCAAACACTAAATTAGACTTCAAAACAAAAATCTGAAGTCCTATTTAAGGAAAAAAGTCATGACTTTTTTATGACAAATGTAAGAAATATGGTTTCATGGATTAATTATAAATTTCCATACTTGCTATAATCATAGCCTTAAAACAAGAAAACAACATAAGAAAACTGGTTTTATTACCTTTACTATCTCAGCTCCTACCACCTCTATTACTCTTCCACCATTATTGCCTGAAGTTACTGAGTCTTGGGCAAAGTGATTTTAGTAGTTCCTCTTGGTTTAAGACATCAATATTTGAAAGAGTCTTACTAAAAAAAGCATTAAAAATGGACTCTATTACAGTGCTTCTCAACCTTGACTTTGCATTGGAATTAACAAAGGAAGCTTTCAAAAAACTCTGTGATGCCTGGGTCCCTATTAAAAATTAAACATTCAGTTTTAATTGGTCAAGAGCTGTGGCTTTACTAATGGGTATTTAAAGCTCTCCCGGTGATTCTAATGCACAGCTAAGGTTGCTAATCACTACTCTAGAGAGGACTGTGGATAACTTCCTGAACTATTTTGTGAGAAAAAATAATTTTACCCTTTGTGTGTAAAATCTCTTAGAATCTATTCTTTCTGTATTTGGAGTCCAGACTATACATAATGAGTCACAGTAATTTTGAGCTAAGGTTAATTCAGAGTAAATATAATAGTAAAAATATTATGTTAGAAATGGCCTAGATGTGTAATATGTTTATTTTATCTTGTCCAGGTATTGTTCTAAATGCAGAAGTTGCCACCCTTTACAATTAGGAAAGTGGTGTAATTTTCCCATAGTTTCAGCCTATTTTAACATCAGTGTTTAAATATTCAAGGTATTGTTTTTATCTGCAGACGATTTTCTCCAGAACAAACTTGTTCGTCTTTTTCCAGCATGTTTTCTCATTTGTTTTTGTTTTTTAAAATCATGTTTTCTGCCCACATGCTTATTTTTGCCTGAAAATCCTTGTATGGATTATGAGACCTAGAGAATGTAATAACTCCTCTTTCAAAAAAGTACAGAAATATCTGTTCATTCTTTGCTGATGAGGCAGTGCTTCATGGTAATACGTACCTATCCTTCTACAGTTGCTTATTTAACTGGAAGTCATCTTTGAAAGAAATTTGGAAAGGCAGTTCATTTTTAGAGAAGAGTTTTTGATATTTTAAACAGGAGGTAACATCTAGACATCCAGAGGAAAATGGCTGATAGGCATGTGAAATGTCAGATTGAGTCTTGTGAACACAACGCTATTAAGTTATACAGATTTATGAATTGCTTGCATTGCAGAGTATGGGCGCTGAGGCTGACTCCCTGAGTGTGAATATTTGTTTTATCCCTTATTAGTGATAAAACCATGGGTAAGGTTTTAAATTCCTCTGTGCCTCAGTTTCTTCTTGTGTGAAATGGAAATCATAATACTAACCACTCCTTTGGGTGATTGTGAAGATTATAGAAGTTAAAACATAAAGCATTTTCAGTGTTGCCTGGTACATAATAAATGCTCACTAACTGTTAGAAATATAAATAATCATCCTGATAAAGCTATATTTGTTTTGAAAGTATTTTTGTGAAATCATAAGTTAAAATAATTTTTGATGCTGCTAAGCAAGAACTGAACTATATTTAGAGTGAATACACACGGATGTATTTAGTGTAATGGTTACATTCATCATTAAATTTCTATTCTGAAGATAGAATTTATGAGTAAGAAATGATTTATGAGTAAGAGACGATTATAGTTCCAGATAAAGAAGGAATAGGTTATATATTTTTTCTATTGTGGACATATATTGCTAAATGAACAAGATGTTTTTAGTTGTTACATAGAATTATATATATAGTATATGTTTATAATTATACCTATAGTTTATGTTATATATGGTATATGTTATACATATAGGGTATGGATAACTTATTTATACCCAATATTTTTCCTTGTTTACCTTTTATATTGTGACTTTTAGGAATTGTTAAGTAAAAGGGAAATCTTGTTTATAGTAGGAATTTTTAAAATGAGTAAGTCTTGAGTAACTCTTAAGGAGACCGATAATGCTTTGAAGATTATAATACAATATACTCCTGATTTTTTTTGTTTGTTTTTCAGTAGAAGGAAATGGAAGCTCAGTTCACTTATTTTTGGTAACAAATGATACAAAGGATACCCAGTAATTACTACCTTGGTTTAGATGCTGTAGACCTAGAGTAAAAGTGGTAAGCACAGTACAACTTCCAGTATTCAATCATGTTAAATGAATTTTTCAGATTTTTTTCCCCCAGGAGACAATGTTAGTTTGCCGTGGAAATTTTCTGTGACCTAGAACATGATGCCTTGCTTTTAAAAAGATTACTATTTTAGTAAATGTGGTTCACCAGTGTGAGATATCTTGAAAATATTTGATGAACTATTCTTCTTTATATGTGGTTTCAAAGGCAATAAATACCAGTTTACCTTCTGATACTTTTCAGATGTCTTTCCTGACCTTTGTTTCAGTTACTACTTTGTCGAGTCATAATTGCAATAGAGTTGATACTGTCATTTCCCTGGAAAATATAAGTGCTTGTAGGAGTGGCATTTATTAAAAGGAAATAGATAAGTCAGACGTAATCCTATCTTTCTCTGTGATAATTTTCTATCATTTTATTTTTAGTGATATTTAATTTTAGTTGGGTTTTATATTTTTGGTTATTAGCTACTTGGAGATACTTGTGATATTTAAGAACAATATGTCCAGTGGGGAAAAGGACTCAATATTTTGTCATTGCATTTACTATTGAATTTAAATTTATTTTGCAATTGAGCAAGTTCAGAGTATTGTTTTGATGCAAAGATGGAACCATAAAATTATACAAGTGAACTTAAGAGTTAGCATAAGCCAAACAATTCTAAAGAACTGGATAGAGGGTGATTTAAAGAATATTTGCAAAAATTTAGAAAATTCCTAAGTAAGCTAGGGACAATGTGTTAATATCTGTATGTCTATATTGAGCATGTTGATATTGTCATTTCTTTGATGTTGGGAAATAATTTCCAGAAATACTGTAAGTTTGAATTTGGCATCCTGAAAGTTAAAGTTTACTTAAGAGTTGGAAACTTTATCTATTTTTTCAAACAAGTTCATCTCTAGTTTGTGTTTATTTTAGAATAAAGAATTAAACATTTACTTTTTGTAACCTAAACTCTCCGAATACTTTTGTGTCATTCCCTCTCCCCTAAGCCCTGCCAGATCTTGAAGTTTATTTCCACTTATTAAGGCTCTCTGCTTTGGAATATAATTCATTTTACAGAACTTTATTTTTTTTTGAGACGAAGTCTTGCCCTGTCGCCCAGGCTGGAGTGCAATGGCACTTGGCTGATTTTGTATTTTTAGTAGAGATGGGGTTTCACAGTGTTGGTGGGGCTGGTCTGGAACTCCTGACCTCAGGTGATCCACCCGCCTTGACCTCCCAACGTGCTGGGATTACAGGCATGAGCCACGGCGCCCAGCCCCGACATTTTACACAACTTCTGTAGCTGTTGTATTACTGGGGTGCTTTTGTTGTTTAGTCACCATAAAATATGGCAAAGTTAATGATTTTGATTTATTAAAAAGAAAATAAATTTGAATGTCAAAGAACGTTATATTATAATGCCTTTTGGGGGCGGGGCACACCACTTTAATCCGGAAGGACCAATCATTTGCCTTTAGTTTTCAGAGTTCCCTTAACCTCAGTTATGTCTTAATGTACAATATTTTATATTTGGAAATGATAAAAGTATACAAACTAGAAAATTGATTTGCAGCATTTAAATTATTAAATCCTGCAGAAAATGACGTTTTGACAAGTTTACATTTCAGTTAATTTTAATTGATATTTTTCCTATTTGGATACAAGTCCAATAAAGAAAATAGCTGAAGATATGTCTGAAATTAGGTTGCCTTCTTTTAAGATAGTTTACAATTGAAAACTAGCTTTTTTCTTTTATTTTTTATTTTGAAAGTATTATTTTTTTCAGCCTCTGTTTTATTATACTATATAATTTTAACATAGAAGATTTATAGTAATAGTGTAGTTTTATTCAGAGAACTTTGAAATAGGAAGTAGCATTTTCATCTTAGGATTTATAGGATTAAGGTTTATTTTATAGGTTATAGTCAATATTAGAATAATGCTTTTTTCCGCTGTAAAACATTTGTGTTAAGTTAGTAAGATCTGTTGTTTTTAAATACTGGGAACAGATTTTTATTTTAAAATTTGGAGAACAGTAGAACATTTAAATTACTACATAAAATATTATATTTCAAAGTTTAGGATTGTTAAATCTTTTTCTTTCTAATTTTACAAGTGAGTTTTCAGTCTCCTGTAAAATGGCTTGCAATATAGAAAAAAGTGATATGTGAGCAAAACAGTTAATTAAGATTATTGATATTTTTAAAAATAACATTCACATATACATTTTTCGAGGCTGTATATTGATGTGAAATAAAACACTCATATCCAAAACTGTTAAATAAAGACAAATCGTTCAGATATTTGTGTTTTCCTAGAATAATTATTGTGAAATTTAACCTATTCAGTCTGTCATGTCGAAGATTCAAAGTGTCTGAACATTTTCTGCTTTTACTTTTTAAATCTGTGTATCTTAATATCAGCATAATTTTTTTCTGATTTTTAGAGGAATATTGAACTCTTAATGTCACTTTTAAAGCAGTTGTGATATTGTTGCTATTATTTGTGTGTGTCCAAGGGAAAGTTTTTTTGGTTTTGTGTATTGATTATTTTGAGTTAAAATTTTTTCACAATGTGTGTATTTTTAAAGTCTGAAATTATATATGTATGTGTTTTTAGAGGATAATATAAGATTAAATATAACATGAACTTGTTGTGATGAAATACTTAATTCACTTTAAAGTTTCTCTTGACCAAACATAATCATTACACATTTTTTCTATTTTTTTATTTCCAAAACATATTAGTTCTTTTTTATTCTTTCTTCATCTCTTCACTTTTACTAGTTTTTAATTTTAATTTTATGTTCCAGGGTACATGTACAGGATGTGCAGGTTTGTTATGTAGGTAAACATGTGCTATGGTGGTTTGCTGCCTTTATTAACCCATCACCTAGGTATTAAGCCCAGCATGTATTAGCTATTTTTCCCAGTGCCCTCCCTTTCCCCACCCCATTCCCCAACAGGACTCTATGTGTGTTGTTCCCCTCCCTGTGTCCATATGTTCTCATTGTTCAGCTCCCGCGTATAAGTGGGGACATGTCTTGTTTGGTTTTCTGTTCCAGCCTTAGTTTGCTTACGACAGTGGCTTCCAGCTCCATCCATGTCCCTACAAAGGACATGATCTCATTCCTTCTTATGGCTGCATAGTATTCCATGGTATATATGTACCACATTTTCTTTGTCCAGTCTATCAGTGGTGGACATTTGGTTTGATTCCATATCTTTGCTATTGTGAATAGTGCTGCAGTGAACATATGCATGCATGTATCTTTGTAATAGAATTATTTACATTCCTTTGGGTATATACCCAGTAATGGGATTGCTGGGTCAGGTGGCATTTCTGGTCTAGATCTTTGAGGGATCCCCAGACTGTCTTGCACAATGGTTGAACTACTTTACATTCCCAGAAACAGTGTAAAAGCCACCTTATTTCTCCACAAACTCACCAGCATTTGTTGTTTCTTGACTTTTTAATAATTGCCATTCTAACTGATTTGAAATGATATCTCATTGTGGTTTTGATTTGCATTTCTAATCACCTGTGATGTTGAGCTTTTTTTCATATGTTTGTTGGCCTCATGAATGTCTTTTTTTTTGAGAAGTTGCTGTTCATGTCCTTTGCCCACTTTTTAATGGGGTTGTTTGTTTTTTTCTTGAATATTTAAGTTCCTTATAGATTCTGGCTATTAGATCTTTGTCAGATGGATAAATTGCAAAAATTTTCTCCCATTCTTTAGGGTGCCTGTTCACTCTAATGATAGTTTCTTTAGGTCAATATCTCTCATGAACACTGATGCAAACACTGATGCTTACAAAACTGTATTCAACTGGATAGAGCTTACCTTGAGAAGTAAAGTATATTTTTATTTATCATTTTAATCGAATTTTCCCACAAACCTATTGAAGTCACTTTGTACATGCTGTGTCATAAATGGATCTCTAAAGCATGATGCTAAGCAAAAGAATCTAGTTACAGAAGATCACATATTGAATGATTAGATTTATATGAAATGTTCAAATGAGGCAAATTCTTAGAAAGCAGGTTGATTGGTGGTTGTCAATGCCTGGGGGTGGTGGTGAGGATGAGAAATGACTATTAATGAGTGTGGGGTTTCTCTTTGGGGCAGTGAAACTATTCTCAAGTTAAATAATTGTGGTAGTTTCTCAACTTTGTGAATATACTGAAAATCAACAAATCATACACTCTTAAAAGGTAAATTTTATGGCAAATGAATGGCAGTAAAGGAGCTATTAAAAATTACATGTATTATACTATGATTTCACTTGAGACTAAAGATGAAAAGAAGAATGTAATGAAAAATTAGTACAAGAATTTCAAAATTAAATAAATGGAATAAGATCTAAAACCTCAAAGGAAAAAAAAAGACAGGCCTGGGAAGGGGAAAATAGCTCTTCCTTTGGCAGTGTCCAGAGCCTTCAATCCATAATATTATTATTAGGTGTGTAGTAATGTTGATGTGTAACATATTTTTTACATTAATTATGCAAAATGTAACAAACCGGAAAACACAGATACACATTTTGAGGGTTTTAGATTGCACACCTGTGTAACCACTAAGATAGTTCAGTAATAGAACAGTGCTAAGACTATAGGAGCTCATTTTCTTCTCAAATATTTATGCCCTCCTCTCCAAATGAACTGCTGTTTTGACTTTTGTAGTGATTCCTTCACTGAGGGAGATTCAAAAAATTTTTTAAAATTTTTTATCATTGAATCTTACCAACAACAAAAATATGTTGCTTTTTTTTTTTGGATAATGCCTATATATGGAATTTGTGATAGGCATATATATCTGGCTCTTTTTTCACAAGTTTTTACATATATGAAATACATCTATGTTTTTGTGTGTAGCTGTGATTCAAATTTTCATTTCTGAATAACATTTCATTATAAAGTATTATAATTCTACTTTTGATGACATTAATTTTCAATTTCTATCTATTGCAAATACATATAGGAACTACTATGCATCATTTTATTACTGTATGTGTGGTTTCTGTTGGGTGTTGCTGGGTCCCATTGCTAGAATTCCTGGGTCATTGACTGTACAAATTTTGTACCTTTTATTGTGGATTTCCCCAGAGTAAAAAAAACTGAGGCAAGATCTTGGATACAGTTAATTTATTTGGGAGCAGGAAGAAGGGAGTAGGGGAACACAACTCAGGGGAGGAGGAAAAAGTAACATGGTGTACATTATTGAGGTTGCTGTTAGGTGCAGTGGGAGCTCAATTTCTAAGAAGGTGTCAGAATGAATACAAGAATTGTACCTCTGAAGGATGGGAGTTGGAGCAGGTTCTGTAGTGTTAGAGAAGGTCCTCAGACAGAAGGTGGAAAGACACACTGCTCATGCTTGAGGTGAGTTGCCATTACAGCACTAGAAAGTGACTGGGCTTGTGGGATACCACTGTTTATGACAGAAATTAGAGTTATACTGAAGGCATTTGTCAGAGAACTAGTGGCATCTGCTTCAGCCCATTCCTTAAGCTGCTCACATCTGCCATGCCAACACATTAAGTCCAATCTGCCCTTTAAGTCTTCAAGTAGACGACATTACAATCTCCAGAAGGGTTAGTGGAACATAGTAGACTCTCCATGGCTGAACTTGTTTTCAAGTTTTTAATTTATATTGATCATCTTTTATTTTCTCTACTATTTTAGGTTTCCTTTACCTTTGGCCAGCATTTTGGCTGGTCTGGACCCATTAGGTTGCTACACTTTCCTATTCACTATTGTCATCAGACATGGAAGTACCAAAAGACATTGGTGAATCCTCTGAGTTCCAGGCATAGTTCTCTCTGGCTTCATATTTAGTAGCAATTGTAGCTCCCATGATACTTGAAGTAATTCTCCTGTCCCAGTGTTATGACTAGTTTAGTTGTCTCCTGATTTATCAGCATGAGGTATGAAAGAGATTAGGCAGCAGTTTTTCAGGCTTGGAAAAGTTATATTATGTCCCTTAGTGGAATTATCACCAAGAAACAAGTTCTTATATTCTTGTAGACTCAGGTTATAGAGATGGAAATAATATTTTGAAAGTGAGTCACGAAAGAGAGGGTTAGAGAGGCTATTCCTACTTATTACCACTTGGTTTAGGCCCTGTGTGTTTCAGCTGTTGGGTACAACACACCATACATTGGCCATTGTTTTAGTGCCTCAGACCTAGAGTGTTTTTGCTTATCTGGAGGATGCACTGAAACTTTAATAGGTCATTGTACCGTTGTGTTAGACAAACAGGCAGTTAATGTGATATGTGGTAAGATGAGTAGCTGCCACAGTTGTGGACATATTGTTGTATCTCCTTTAACATGAAATGGGTCTTCTTATCTGAGGTGATGATGCTATATGAGATCTTATGTTAGTAACTAAGTTGTAAGTTCTTACATTGTGGGGTTGACAGATTTACTATAGCCAAGGAAGTTAACCCACATTCAAAAGTAGGTACTAATTCTGTTAAGGACCGTCATCACTGTCTCTAGCATAGAATGCATTCAGAGTGACATATTTGTCACCAAGTTTCTGGTTATTCTTGTTGACAGATGATACCATAGTAAGGGTTCATCATGGTTCTCTTCTGCTGACAAAAGTATCGGCAGTAGGGGTTGTTACATATGACTTGGTGAGAAGCACCAACATACTGTACTCATTGATAATGTCCATCCCTTCTACCATGTTGCCATTCATGGACCATTTGCACATAGACTAATATGGGATCTTTGGTGTGTTGGTTTTCTGGCTGGAAACCTGTGAACTCTGGCACCTTTGCCTGAGGATTGCTTGGGCCCACTGGGCTCGTTCACATCAGACTTTGCTCTTCTCACCCTTCTGGCTTGGATCCCATGCCTCTAAGGGAGACTGGAGTAAGATGTGGAGTGGTGAGGGATGTGTGAGCGAACATGGGGTCTGGCCACTGCACAGTCAGACACATTGGCTGCTGCTGCAGGGCAGGCAACTCCAGGTGCTGGCATGGTGCCAGGTCTTTGTGAGGCTGCAGCTAGACCAGGCATACTGCAAGTAGCTTCCCTGGCTGGCACTGCGGAATGCAGTGGTAACTGGAAACTTGAAGATGCCAGGAACCACAGGGCCCCAAAGTGGGAGTCATAGCCCTAGCTTGGGAAGCTCCCATGTCTGAGCTCCCCAAAGGGCCACAGCTCTTCTCTCCTTCTTTTTGCCTGCAACATGTCGAGCAAGGGGCATGTTTCAGCCCGGTTTGTATTACAGCAACTCTTTTAGTCTTGTGACTTAGCAGGTCCTGTGTTCTTGTCCTGTGACCAGTAAGAATGAGGTACACAGACAAGTGGGGGGTGAGCAAGATGAAGAGGAGCTTTATTGAGCAATAGAACAGCTCAGAGAAGACCTGAAGTGGGCAGCTCCTCTCTGTAGCCAGGGTGTCCATATGAGTGTTCAACTTCTAGCAGAGAGGGTACCTCCTCTCTGCAGGCAGGTCATCCCAACAAGTGTTCAGTTCTTAGAAGAGAGGATAGCTCCTTTCTGCGACTGGTTGTCCCAGGTGTTTAGCTGTCAGCAGAGAGGGTAGCTCCTCTCTGTAGCTGGTTGTCCCATCATCTGCAGCTCTTGGCAGAGTAGGCCCTAGAGTGTGTGGCTTCTCTCCACATGCAGATTGTTCTGTTGTTTGCAGCTCTCAGCAAGGAGGGTAGCTATTTTCTGCAGCTGGTTTTCCCATTGTCTCTCTCTCCTCTGCTCTGTTCTGGTTAACCCCGGGGCTTTTATGGGACTCAGAGGGGAGGAAGTGCATGCTGATTGGCTCATGGGCAGCCATGGGTGGGCCCAGAAAAGACACCATAAATCCCCACGCCAGTCTGGGGGACTGGCAGCCTGGGCCCCTGTCTTCAGGGCCTCCCTGGCCTGAAGGTGGGGCCTCATCACGGACCTGCCTCCTTCTGCCCAGGAGCCCATTTGCCTACTGCCATCATCCATGGCACTGAGGCTGCTTGCACCAAGGGGCACCTGCAGGCCAGTGCTGAGCCATCCTCAGCCTCTCCCTCAGCTTTCCCACTGTGCTTGTTGGCACTGAAGGTCCAGAGGTGGCAGGTGGCTGGCATGTCAGTGCTTCCCTGAGCATGCACACACCTGGCCATGGTGTGACAGCACCGGGGCTCAGCCCCAACTTTGCTCTGACATTGCAGTGGCAGCTGCAGCTGCACCTGGGAGAGTGGGGCTTCTACCTGCTCCTGGTTCCTGTGGAGTATGCAGCCTGGCTGCACCCCTTCACATCCTGGAGCAGGGGCTCCAGGTCCTCAATGGGTCTAGGCCAGTGTCTGGGGCAGGGGCAACATCTCCGTGAGGTCCCCCCATGGCTCCAACACTCAGGGGTACCCAGAGCTCCTCCTCTACAGACTCACGGCCCTGCCCGGGGTGGCACCTCTGTGTTAGTCTGTTCTCATGCTGCCAATAAAGTATACATGTCCAAGACTGGATAATTTATAAAAGAAAGAGGTTTAATTGACTCAGTTTCACATGGCTGGGGAGACCTCGCAATCAATCATGGCGGAAGGCAAATGAAGAGCAAAGTCACGTCTTACATAGTGGTAGGCAAGAGAGTGTGTGCAGGGGAACTCCGCTTTATAAAACCATCAGATCTCATGAGATTTATTCACTATCATGAAAACAGCAAGGGAAAGATCCAACCCCATGATTCAGTTACCTCCCGCTGGGTACCCGTCATGAAACTGTGGGAATTATGGGAGCTACAATTCAAGATGAGATTTGGGTGGGGACACAGCCAAACCATATCAACTTCCTGTAGTGGTTGTGGCCTGCCCTGCTGGTGGGAGCGTCAGGCCCAGCAATCACTCTGATGCGGGGTGGACCCCCCGGACATGGTCCTGGGCGGTTCTGCGCAGAGCCTCTTCCAAGGCACAGGAACCTGGTGCCCTCGTGGGGTGGCCATGGTGACTCCACTGCTGACCCGGTCCCCAAGTCCCACTTCCTGCCTTAGGCCCCTGAAACAAGGCCCCAGCTCCACCTCCTCCCTGCACCCTCCCCATAGCAGTGGCAGCCAAGGTCTAGAGTGTGGGGTCTCCAGACCTGGGGGTGGGTCTTGCCTGGCTGCACATGCTGCCTGCACTAGGGTGGGGGTGGTGCATTTGACTGCCTCCAGGACGTGGGGCACAGTGGACCCACCACCACCATTGCTACTCCCACAGGAACTCCTGCTGCCACTACCACCTCCCCGCACCTCTCTGCTGCAGACAGCCCACCACTGCCATCAGTAACATAATGAGAACAGAGGCTATATAACAGCCACCCAATGAGTAATTCTCTTCACCTCGGTTTTGAGTATCTATTCGGTGGTGGATACCTTATGATGAGCATTAGTATGAATCAAAAAAAGATTTTCATACTCTGTGACCATTACCACTGGTCCATTCAAACACCCCTCCTCCAGATTTTCTTGTCTCTAATCTTCCAGACTTGCTCCTTCTGAGCGCTGACCAACCACTTTAGCCACTGTATGGCATTCTGAAACCTACCTAGGGTTTATTTTATTTCCATTCAAAAATGATGTGGGTTCTGCCCATAGGAAAAGTTTCTTCTCATTGTTTTCCATGAATGCTTCTGAATTGAGCTATAGTTTGACAATAGCTCATATTGGCTGGTGATGACATAGTGACTTGAACAATTTATGAAACAGGACTTTTAATTTTTCCCCTTAAATTATCTGTCTGGTGATCCTAAGAAATCCTTCCATGAAGACAAAGAGAAGTATGTGATTTTTGAGTGTCTGAATGTCATATCAATTTTAGATTCCTGGGTTAAATCCCACTTAGATGTGTTATACATTCTTGTTAGTATCTTGCTGGATTTGGAGCTAATATTTGGTTAAGGAATTTTGCATTTACATTTATAACTAATACTGGTATGTAGATTTCTGGTTTTTAAATCATGTGTTTGTCTGGATTTCCTATCAGGATACCAATGGATTGGAAAATGACTGAAAACATTTTTGTAGGGTTGGTATTATTTTTTTCTTCAAAATTTAATAATATTCACCAGTAAAGTAATCTGGGCATGGACTTTTCTTTGTGGGAAAATTGTTAATTATAAATTTAAATTTTACCAAGTTGTGTAACTATCACTATAAATAAGTTTCAATACATTTTTATCACTCCACTATCATTCCTGTTTCACACTACCGTTAATCCCTATGTACTGCCTTGCCTCTACCGTCTGCTCTAAGAAAATGCTAATATCTGTCTTTAAAGCTGCCTCTTTTCTGAATATTTTATGTAAGTGGAATCATACAATATATAGTCTCTTCTATCTGACTCTTTTCACTAAACAAAATGTTGAGATTCATCCATCTCATAGCATCTGTCAATAGTTCATTCCTTTTTATTGTTGAATAGCATTCCATTCAGTGAACATACGACATTTCAGTTATTTGTAAGTTTTGGTTTATGATTATGATTATGATTATTGCTGCTAGGAACGTATGTAGGCAAGCCATTATGTAGATACTGTTGGTACAGTAAGAATGAAAAGACTTGGTAGGGAGTAAAGTATGAGTTTCAGTGAAAAAGTTTGTGACACAAATTTTTTCTGCCTAGCAGTAACTTGCTTGCTTATTTATTACTTGGTTTTGGGATACTAAGTCATGCGGCTATATCTGAGTTTCAAGATAGTTGATGTGTCACTATATATTACTTTGCACTGGTTTATTTATAACATTTTGTTTAATTTGCATTTTTTTCTCCTACTTGATTCAAAACTCAATAAATATAATGACTCTCAGTTTGCCTCCGTATTTTATACATAATAGATACGAGATAAATCTATAATGGTTAATTGAATATAAACTTTTATCATGTTTTCAAAGGGCACATTTCATGAACGTTTAAAAATAATGTGAAAACACTACAGATACCTTACTAAATAGGGGCTGTATGTTCCCTATTTTCTAAGGGATTAATTAACCAATATTCCCTTTATTAATAATGCTTATAGTCTGACTTTTAAGGAACTTTATTTCTCTTTTGGTAATCTGTACTTCTAATTTGAATATTGTACAAGGCAAATATACTAAGATGTAAAGACTGTAGATAAAAGAGCAAATTTTCCCAGCAGTTAAGAAAACCGTTTCTATATTTTTTAAGGGTGGTTTTACTGACATCTAGTGGCATTCAGTCCTATATGCTTAAGCTTGCTTCATTTCTACTTGTCTTTCCGTGACAATCTTCTGTTTTAAAACTTAAGGAAAAAGCCAGTTCAGGTGTTGAAAGTGAGGATAGCACTGTTTTTGAGGATGCATGATATTATGCATATGCCTTGTATATAATTTAACATAAATGGATAAATATGACTATGTCATTCATTCCTAAGTGTAGTTTTTTCCTGTACTTTTTCATTTTCTTTACTTGTTTGGATTTCCCTTCCTTCTCCTTTCCTTATTAATATAATTCCTCCACCCCAGCCTGAGGTAGGTCATTATAACACTTGAGATTTTCTCCATGTGCATGTGAATCAGTGATTGAGTGATTATACTTCTATAAATACGTAAATACAATGTACACATTTGTGTTATTTGTTCTAGAAAAATAAGATCATATATAATTTTTTGCATTTGCTTTTCTTAGTATACCTCTTGAAAATCTTTCTAAGATAGGTAATGTAGTTCTATTTGTTCTTTTAAATGTATATATACGATTTAAACTGTGGATGTATTTTAATTTTGTTTTCAGTAACTTTTCTATTCGTGGTTACTCATCATTAAACTTTTTTTTTGCCACATCGACAGTACTACATTATGCATCCATGCCTGTATATCCTTACATAGGGTAACTTTGATTTTTTCAGATAGCTTTGATTTTTTGGGATTGCTGGGTGAAGAATGCATTTTAATTTAATAGATGTTACTATAATGTTTTCAAAAACAGCTGAAATGTCGATGAACAATATATGAGAATAACTTCCTCACATCACCATTAATGATTTTGTAGTATTCTAAATATTTTTTGCCTGTATGAGTGGTATAAAATGATTTATTATTTTGAGTTTCTTAATTATTAGAGAATTTGAACACTTTGTGTTTTTTGACTCTGGATTTATTCTTCTATGAATTTTTCTAATTTTAACTTTTGCACTTTGTATAAGATGTTAACTCCTTGTTTCTCACCAGTTTACGGAAATTTTTATGGCAAAAAATTATAACAAAGTTTTATGTCTTCATATAACTAATTATGTCTGTCTTTTTTGTGACTTTGGCTTTTCAGATAGAATTAAGAAAATCTCTCTCATGTATGGATTGTAATCTTCCAGGTCCCTCTGCTTTTTGAATTTTGCAGTTATTATTGATTGAGTTTTACATTAAAGTCATTAAGTTGGAATTTATTGGAGAGATCCAAGATGGCCGATTAACAACAGCTCAGGATTGTAGCTCCCAGTGAAAGCGCAGAGAGCGAGTGGACGCCGCACTTTCAGACGAATTTTTGTTGCCCACAGACTAGGAGATTCCCGGCGGAGGAGCCACCCGGGTTGCCAGCGCGACTTTTTTGGCCGGCGCAGCTATTTTGCCGGCGCCCCGGCACGGCGCTTCTCGGTGCGGAGTATACGCGACTGGGGGCCCTTTGAGTCGGGCTCGGCTGGTCCCATCCCCATAAGGAGAACAGCAATTGGAAGTGCTGAGGACTGAGAGTTTCACAGTAAGCACAGCTGAACGGGGAAGGTCCAGCTGTGCGGGGAAGGGGCGTCCGCCAAAGGAAAACTAACAGAAAAAACTTCATCACCAACAAGCCGGACGTCCACTCAGACTCACTCTGAAAGTCGGCAATTACAAAGACC